>JBBPCY010072759.1:0-10792 GCA_037974405.1 Brachyalestes nurse
GAAATCAGCATGAAAAACACTACAAAACCCACATAAACTTATCTCTGATGATTTTGACCTGTTGACCTGTGTAATCAAGGTCATAATAAAGACTGCAGGCCGTTTTTTTATTGCGACTTCAATATAAAAACTCTAAGTGGGTCTGTAGATTAACACTGTAAATCATATTGTAGCATGAAAAAAAATGTTTTTCCATTGAAGGAAAATACAATTCATGCCTAGGCTTAAAGTCTGCCTAGAAAACTGGCACTCAGTGTTAATTGTATGTCAGGCTGTCATGGTTGGGGGAAAACACCCAAATTACAAATATAGTACACAAACTGTGTCTATATAACTGGCAGTAATAATATTCAGCAACTCCCTTTGCATTTGTGGAAAATATACTTATACAATATACACTATAATGTAAAATATACTTTGTTCATCTGCCAGAAACAAAGTATTTACCTCAACCATTGTTTCCAACTAGATTGTGGTCCAAACAAGCAAAAGGGAATGCTAAACTAAACCAAGATGCAGCAACATGTACTGTGAGGACACAAGCTGGTCGGCAGACAAAGCAAAACCTGCAGTACAAACTGAGAGACTCTGTTTTGTTTGAGCTATCTTTGTAACTGGAAGCTATCTTTGTATACTGGTGATTGATAATCAGAATGTGCATGTCTAAAAGAAATAAAACATCTATATTTTTCCATATTTCAGCATCAGCTCTTGATATCCTTAAGCTCTAGTATATATGTGTGTGTGTGTGTTTTATAGTGTCTCACATGAGCAGCTCTACCAGTCTCCTGCACACTCCTGAGTCGATGACGGCCTGTATTTTGTCATTCGGACCGTCAGACAGGTAGGACAGCGCCCAGCATGCGTCCGCCAACACATCCGCATCACTGCTGAACAGCAGCCTGGACAGAACATTCAGGCACGGAGAAACCTGAAACAGACCACACAGTGCTCAGAGTGGAAGAGTGTGTACCGTGCCTCAAAAACAACATGCCAAACATCATAAAACGCATCCATTTCAACAAATATTTATATATACTCTTACATTCAATATTTTACAACAAATATATATACACACATACCATTATAAACACACACAGACAAATATACATAAACATTTTATATATACACAAAATTTACATCTGTAATGTAATGAAAAATGTGATATCAGACAAATTGAGTGAACACAAAATGGAAGATCATTTCATTTACTGAAAGAAAGCCATATAAACGCCATCACTGTGACTAAGAAAAGTGACTAGGTGTGTCTGGACTAAACCCGATCCAAACCCAATTATCATTGTAAGGGAAAATTAACTGAGAGGCTTCTGTTAGATAACATTTTTCTTACATTTTCTTTTACATTTTTGCTTACTGAGGTGAACTTTAAAAATCTGAAACAATAAAGTGTGACAATATAGCAAAAATAGAACACTTCAATACTCTTTCAAGGCACCGTGGCTCTAGACCCTGGTAGAGGACTAAACATGCGCTGCATATTTTAGCGTTTTCCTGTTTCACACTTATGTCTCCAGTGTGTTGAGAAGCTGTGACTGCAACTGCACGGGCCATTTGTTTACTCTCAACTCTTTCTGACTTGTCATTGGGAAATCAGCTCAAGCCTTGAAGATTTATATGAAATGCATGAAATACATTTGGCCTTGTACTTGGTCTAAGGGCTACAGACTCAAACTCAACAGCCTGTGTGACACTCTAACCTGTTACAATAAATTCAAAAAGGAAGAGAAGGTATGTGTGAAAGCACTCATGATCACTGTAATCAGCTCGAAGGGTGGTAGTAGCCTAGTGGGTAAAACCTGATAACCACAAAAGTGGCAGTTTCAAACACCCACTTTCTACCGTTGTGTCCTTGAGCAAGACACTTAATCCTCAGCTGCTTTAGGGGGACTGTCCCTGTAGCTAATGATTGAGAGTCACTCTGGATAGGGGGGTCAGCCAAATGCCCCCTTTACCCTTTATTATAGAAAGAAAACACTGGACCAGCTTTGGTGACAAGTGGTCTAAAGTCACTTTGAGGAAATGGAGGAGGTAAAGATTTCTTTGCCAGGATGTTTGCAAACATAAACCGCACAAATCTGAAAGGCTGAAAGAGATCAATTTACTTACCTTAGCAAAGTCTGGAGGAGGGTTTTTGCCTCTGCACAGATTAGACAGCGCCCACACGGCATTACGGGTTGTGGTGAGACGGTTTGATTTTGCAAGTAACCTACAAACACACACACACACACACTATGAGACCCTCGTGCGAAGTGTCTAGAGGGATATAAAGAAAAAGTGCCACTGGTTGATCTGAAAATGCCTCATCTGATTAGCCTCAATATTTAAATCCATCAATTATCATAACATTCAATACAGTAGTGTACATGTGTGTGTTTGTGTATGTGAATATACACACTCCAACTCACAAGGGATGTTCAAAAAGTATATACACACACATATTCACACACAAAAAGGTCAAAATTAAGGGTCAATATCTTACACTATTCTAACATCTTTAAAATCTGACCATTTTAAACATCCCTTAGATTTAAACAGGTTCCTATTCCTTTAAGACTGATTCATGTAAAGAGCTCTGTTATTACTGGCTGTTTTAAAATGTGCCCATTAAAAAAAAGCAATTCTATTTTAGGAATTCTCTTTTAGGACTTCAGCGTAAATGGGTGGGACTAAACCGCTGTAGGCTGAATACGCAGCAATATGAAAATAAGCTTCTCTTGACATCACAACAGCAGTGGATCCAAAATGGCAAGATGTCTTAAACGATTACCAGTGTGTAAAACACATTCATTTGTACCAAAATAATCACAAGGTGAAGTTTAAAACAGAATCTTTTTATAAACAATTCTAATCTTATTGTTGTGAAAACAGAGATGTACACCCCTGATGTAAGACCACGTAATACTCACTGCTGCAGGGACGGCAGGATACCGCAGTTCAGGACAAAATCTCTACACTCTGCGTTGTCTCCCGCAATGTTACCTAAAGCCCACACGGCCTGCGAAACCAGACAGAGTTCAGCCACCTCACTAACAGTTACTTTAAAGCAAGAGTCAAATACACTCTTCCACAGACTTGCATTTTTGGAACTGTCTTTTACAGCCATGAATGGAGAAGATAAGAAAGAACTTTATTTATCCCAAGGGAAATTCTTTTGTCATGAACGTGCTCAGTGTAACAAGAGGAATAAAGAGAGACAAAAAGAAACAGTTCAAATTAATTCTGAATGAATTACCACCACATTTCTCACAAAATCATTAGATATTACAGTCCTAGGCAAAAGCCTTGAGCCATCTCCCATTTCTTCATATTTTACTAACAAAGACCCAGACTTTTGTATTTTTTAATGCAGTCTTGAGCAGTTCTCATTTTCAAAATGTTTTTGTTTGTTAAGCCACACTGTGACCTATGTATGAATCATTCAAACATAACAAAGCACATCTAATTTAAGGCCTGAAGAAACAGTGATCAGGCAGTGATCAGTATACTGGTGGTGCTGAATGCTGAGTGGTTGAAAGGCCCCTTGTATCTTTAGGCACCTTGTGTCTTGTTGTAGTAAAACATTTATTCCTTTTTCTTTAACTCAATATCCCAATTCTATGACAATTTGACAGAAAAAACACAGTATTTTTGCATCAATAAGGTTATTCAAAGCAAAATATAAAGAAATGAGGGATGGCACATTTTTAAATACACAATATTTATAACAATAAAAACTATACTATATTAAAACACTGCAACAAATGGGGAAACGTTTTTGAAGGAAAAGGTAAACTAGCTATTGCCAAAAAGCTGTAGGTCACCTGCTCTTGCACGTCTTCGTACTCAGAGTTGAGCAGCTCGATGAAAATGGGCACAGCTCCCGTCTCTATCACCACCTTAGTGTGCAGGAAGGTCCCTGAAGCGATGTTGGTCAGTGCCCAGGCAGCCTCAAACTGTCCACAGCCCAAAACAAACCATCAACCTTAATTTTATTCTAGTTACTGTGATTACAATACAACTTAAAAGGATGACCTGGCTATGGCTGTGTTTCACTGCATTTTAATATACATAGTAATAGTGCGGAAAAAATATGGCATCATGACATTTTCAGAATACATAAGAAATAGGAGTATCTAGAAATATCTAATGAGTTCTGCTGAAGTTTGAGGATAAGTTGGAACAACAAAATGCACCAACAAAGATATAATGTTATGTTTTCAGAGCATACAATAAACATTTAGGAACAATTTTGAAAAATAAATGGACAAAATAAGAGATATATCACTTGGTAATAGGGGTGGGCGATATACCGGAAGACACAATTAACCGATTTGTCAACCGATAGAGATTTTGGTCTATCGTCTTAATCGCGATTGAGATCATGTGACGTTGCACATTAGGGACCGTAATTTCCGGACTATAAGGCGCACCTGAATATAAGCCGCGCCAGCTAAATTTGGGGGGAAATGTTAGTACCTGTTGTTCTGAGAAAAAACATACAATACATTGCAGTAAACAGTACGGTTGTTTTTTTTACTTAAAGTAATGCTACAATTCACAGTTTAAATAAAATTACATTATATAAAACAGTTTCTTTGTGTTTGAATTTTTATTCATGCATTTCCAGATACAACTTGCTATATTGTGATATATATCGCTATCAAGGTAGAAAGTTGCTTCTACTGTGATTGAAGATTTTGGCTATATCACCCACCCCTATGTATCAGTGTGTGTTAAGTTTTGTTTATGCTTGTGCTGTACATCTTGCCAGACTTAATAAAATCAGCTCATATCTGATTTTGTCTCATCTTTTGCATCTAGGAATATCCTGATTCAGTTTTTTTGAATACTGAGAAATGTTGATTAAGAGCCTTAAGCAAAAGCATTTTTATAGATTAAGTAGCTACACACTGTACACTTAAAGTGAGTGTAAATCCAATCCCATTTTCATATGCTTACTGACAGTTACTTACAGTAAAAATTCTTTATTCTTTAATGTAGCTGCCCAATCTACCTAGTTTCAGTTTGCAGACATTTACCACATTTTTCATTCTGTAACGTTTTATATCAAATTAAAGTGGTTTGTCTGATCTGTTACTTTCTATTAGCTCTATACATATAAACCCTGCACGCTAGATTAAGACATGCAATATTGTCTGAAAGCAAGTTCATATCCTTCAGGTCCTTTTGAGAGAAACGTGAGAAATCCTCACAGCACTTTAATTTCTGATTCTTGTGTCCGGTATCCTCTTTCTTTCCGAGAGCGTGACCGCATTCTTCACAATTACAGAGAGCGCCGAGTGGGCACCTACAATGTGAGTCAGCAGGACCTGAGAACTAATTGGCACTCAGGGAGAGAGAGAGAGAGAGAGAGAGAGAGAGAGAGAGAGAAAGAGAGATGTAAAAACATTTCTGAGGCAGAGGAGCTCTCCAGATTTAACTTTTTCTTTGTACTCCAGAGTGCTTTTTAAGCGAATGAACTTATGCAATACTGTGCGCCTGAGTGTCTGTTTTTAAGTGAATAAACTGCAGTAGCGGTTAACTTTACTGAGGTTTGGTTTCTCGGACACAGCCAAGGACACTGTGCCTCACCAGCTTCAAAATGCTACTTTACTGGAGTGATTGTTTGAAATAATAAAACCCCTTGTGATCAGTGTTTAATTAAAGGAATGTATTAGCCTCCAGGGCAGTCGCTAGAGACAGAAAAACACAGCATTCAGGTGAACCACTTCATGTAGAGTACCCTAGAACTGTGTGAAACTGAAGACAAATAATTAAATTAGACCATTTGACTTCTACCGGTCTATTAAAAATATGGTAATTTATTGTGTGAAAGAAAATGTTAATATCAGGGCTTTTATAAGAGTAATTACCTTGTATGTCGTGATAAATAGTTTTTTGCAAATTTTATGTATATGGGGTTAGGTAATCATTTATTTTGGAATTGTAATTGTTAGTTATTTTTAAGCAATGGATCGGTCTTCAAAGATAATTGCTTGTCAGCCAGCCCAACCAAAATAAGAAAAAAAAGGATCAATATGTGACCAACACTTAGAAAAAGACATTACTGTTGACAACAGAGGTTCATCCACATCATGCCCAGCAATTTAATCAGGGAAAAATCATATTTGCTTGACATAATCAGTGAAGAAGAAAAAAAAACAACTGTCTGAAAAGACAGCAAGAAACTTTCCACCTTGATTTTGTATTCTGTTACATTTACTCAAAACATTTTTAACTTAAATCATTACTTTCTATTTCATAATGCTTTGGAACCTAACAGATCATTATAATGGTTGGAGTGCACTGAGATTAAACTTGTGTCTAACTGTATTATTGGGCTATTTCTATTTGTTTTTGTTGCATTTTGCAGTACTGCAGGCCAGAATGGTATGTGTATGTGTGCTTGTGTATTTGTATTCTAGGATTGTATTCTGCTGTCAGGTTCTGGGATGATTGATCTGTGTTGTTGGAAACTCAGTAAATTCTAGCTATTTGGAAAGATGAAGAGATAAACTGAATGTAAACTCTTTGAGTTTCTTTCCTAACTAGTTTCCAAAGTCTATTGCTTAGCATATTAAGCTATAGATTTTCAAGTGGAACTGACAGTGATTTGACACACCCACATACTGCCCATTGGCCCCCAGCAGAGTCTGACCTTTAACAGTGTGAGAGAGAAAATGAGTCAAGCAGCCATAGACAGATGCATCTGAGGGGAGAGACAGAGAGTGGGGGTCTGTTTAGCAGGTCTATGCTGATGTATAAGGGGGTGTTAAGGGGGTGGAGGCAGTGTTGGTATGTGTGGCTGAACTACTGGTACTCAACCTTGGTAAAAACATTGCGACTCACTTTTACACTGTGAAATTTACTGGCACTGGTATACTAAATATGCTGGCCTGTGAGTCTTATAAAAAGACAGAAAAAACACTTTCTATTGTTCTATCACATTTCATAGACTATCCCGTCCCCTCAGTGTGCTTTGAAGTCGCTCTACTTGGACGCTTGCGTGTGACTGAATAAATACGAGGCATGTGCTGGATGGACATGCCAGGAAGTGCCTGCACTGAGGCAGACTCACGAATGCCGTTCTCCCTGGGAGTCTTCAGGGGTACTTCTGAAATGTTAATGCTGCATCTGTCACTCTGCTAGCCTAATCCTCAAAATATTTTCCGTTGAAAGGATGAACTGACATAGTGTATATGTGGCAGTAAGTGTTATGTTTATGTATTTGCAATAGTTTATCCAAAATATTGGATATCAGCAACAAAAAATAAATAAAAATAAAAATAAATAAATATATATATATGTATATATATGTCTCATCACATTAAATATATTTTAGTGCTATTGTTTGTTATTATTATTATTATATATAAGCTGATTGTCACATAACTAATAATGTAAAATGTAAATTAATTTTGGAGTAATGTAATTATAATTGTCTTGGTTTCTCTCTCTCTCTCTCTCTCTCTCTCTCTCTCTCTCTATCTCTCTGGACACAGTTCTCAGCAAGCTTCCCTGCTGCTTCCTCACACAATTAAATAGGCTCTTACTTTCTGCTGGCCATTCCTCTGCAGCCCAGAAAATGCCACTGTTGGTGTTTGCCTGAGGACTAATTAGATTAGTGGTCAAACCAGTGTCTTAATATCAGTGTTGTGTGAGAGAACACACACTTGACCCAAAGACTTGCTCTTGGCTCACAAACTGTTTGCTGATTAGATAGGAAAAAGGAGTACATGAAACAGGGCTTTATTGTAATTTTGTTTCTTATCTTGCTGTGATGCTATCTTTTATAACTTCTGATTCATAAAAATGGCTTGATTTCATGTTTGGATTCTGTCTAGTATTTTACTCAAGACAAAATTACCTCATCCAATGACAAAGGCTTTTTTTTCAAAACCTCTTATGAACTAAGATGATGCTTATCATCTGAAGGACATCACTCGTGGCAATATAGGTTATGAGCTACACTACCCCAATATCATGTAATTACTATTCTCAGTGTTCGAACAGTCACATTCTCATTCTTCTCAAGGGTAAATTTTGCTGAACCTCCAAAATCCTTTGCTCGGTGGTGTATCATTTTTGTTCCCTAGCTGTGATTACTGTCATTTTGAAATGTGTAGGCACAGCACTGGAACACCTACCGAAATGAAACACTCACTCGCCATGCCTCACCAAAAGGAAAAATCAATGCTGTCAATTCCTTTTCCAGGAATAGTAGAGTGGTGGCAGCTGAGCGGATGGAGCTCTTGATGGATGCTCTGAATGGTGTTTAAGAGTTCTGGTCCTACCTTGTAGTGCAGACCGACAGCACGGCAGCCACTTCTGCAGGGGCTAGAGGCACATATGGAAATGCTAAGCTGCTAGAGAGACCCCTGCCACATTGCCGGGTCCAATAAAAGTCATTATTCTTTTCTTGTCTCCTCTCTTTCTACATTTTATTCACTGCGATCCTCTTTGTGGTGGGTGAACAGAGCTGGCTGATCCAGGCAGGGCCTTCAGGGCCTTGGAAAGAGATTGCAGAAGGATCAGTTAAAATGAGAGGGAGGCGTGGAGCCTCAGTCACATTCTTCCTTTTTCTCTCACTAGAATCAGTCAGAGAGAAAAATGTAAAGTTTAGAAATATTTTGATGCCTTTTAGTGCTTGGCCATGAGGTTAAAAATCTTATCATGATTTTTTTTTGTTTCATATTGCTAATTATTACATATGATTACATGGAGTTGAAGTAATATTTTGATCAGTGAATAATTTTACAAAGAAAAAAAGGAAAACACTAGGCTTTACAATTCAGCACATTTTTGGTTATTGTCCTAGCTAACCATCTGCACTGCAACACTATTTCAGTGTAAAGGAAATGAAAAGCAAATACGGCAAACTTAATCAACTTTTAATGCTCTAAGACTGTTAGCGTTATCAAGGACAAATTTATGCAGTAAAATTCAAGACCACTATATTGCTGAGCCCCTGTGCCTTTAGTGTCATCCCGTGTGAAAGCATCCCCCAGTCAGCAGACTCGGCACGTATCAGTTTTGGAATAACCCCTTCTTCCTCTCCTCAAACATACTTTATCTTCCCCTCTGATTAAATGGGTAATCCTATTTAGTTCTCCTAATGAGTCTCTACATATTTCATATCTTTCTTTATCGTCATTAAGCTTTAATATTTTAGTGTGGGGATGATTGATATTTGGGTCAAAAATAGAAACTGGGCTTCTGAGCAAGGAGAAATTTTGATTGTGTGTACATGAGAGAGAGAGAGAGAGGGGAAGAGAGAGAGGGAGAGGGAAAGAGGGAGAGGGAGAGAGAGAAAGAGAGTGTGTGTGTATGCATGCGTGTCTGTGTGTCTGTGAGTGTATGTCTGTGTATGTTGTATATTAGGACATTCTAAAACCACAGTGTCACCGGTTTTAGGTCTTGGGGCAAACACAAATACAGTAAACTCCGAAATTCCAAAAGCACCTGCCAACTGTGAAAAAAACGTGAATTTGAGATGTTATTAAAAAATGCCTATGTCTATGTCTATTTTTATAGTCAACCCTAAATATGCCCCCAAATATGCTCCCAAAACACTTTCATTTCATTTTAAACTCAGTTTGATTACCCTTAAAAAAACCTTACTATCAAACCTCCTGCCTCTGAGCACAGGAGTATTTCATCATCCAAAGATGCGTTTTCACCGACGGTTGCTTTGTGTTCTCTCGACAGAACAAAAAAATGTATACAGTTATATTTAATATGGAAATTTAGCTTAATTTACATCGGCCGCTAGAGGCTGTCTTTTTCTGTTTATGTTTTAAAACTCTTATTGTGAAATCCTGAGCACGCCGGTCTTTAGTTTGTTTGTTATGTGTTTCAGCTGACCGGTGTGCTCAGTTAAAGTGAGCTTTGAGTTGGATTGATTTGTGGAGTTTTATGTCTTGTATTTAGTTCGTTTTGTTTTGGACTTTAGTTGTCGGTCCACAGTCTGTGATTCTTGCTTGTTGTGTGATCTGCTCCAGTTCTAATTTTTTTTATTATAAATAAAAGATAAGGGATAATAAAAGAAGGGCTGGAGCACTGTGACAGTTACAAAATTACTCAATCATATTTTTCTTAATAATTTAGCACTAAAATGCATGAAATATTGCCACGAATAAAGCGGAAAAAAACGTGAAGGATATTTGCAGTTTTCGTGAATTTGCCGGGGGTTTCCATGAACAATCAAAATTCCGTGAATGACTGAGGCTGCAAACACTGAACCGCAACTTTGGTTCATGTTAAAGATGTTAAAGTCTGTGTGTTGAAGTCCACTATTCTGTTGTTTCCTACTAGTTTAATGACAGGTTTGTGTCCAAATTAATTATGACCGTATACTTTAACCAAATTTCATGATCTGCATTGTGTTCTGTTATCTGACAAAGATAACACAACTCACATTATCACCATGTTCAGTTAGAAACCGCGGAAGAAGACATCGGTGAACACTTTGTGCATATAAAAAAAGAATAATCGTCTCAGTTTACCACTTTGGATGGTTAGTTTAAATACATTTGCCCAAATCTAAAGATTTTGGCACTGGCCTACATTTCACTGAACATTTTTTCATAAACATTTAGTTACCACATACTATATTGGTTCATATTTCTGGTTTACAGTTGCTGACTGTCGCCCTGTGCTATACGAACCCAAAAGTAAAGGCACCTCCACAGTACCACCACTAACTAGATATTAGTTCTCAACAGTGTTGGGCAAGTTACTTCAAAACTGTAATGCGTTATTTATTACTTGTTACTGTCATTTCAAAGTAATT
>JBBPCY010072760.1:0-10791 GCA_037974405.1 Brachyalestes nurse
TCTGTGCTTTCCTCCCTCAGAACGGGAGAATTTATTTCCTTTCTTCTAAAAGAGCATTCGAGTGGTGAAAAGCACTCGCGAACGGAGCGGCCATGAAAAGAAACTTCACCGTACTACTACACACACACCCCTGAAAAACTACATATCCCAGCATGCATGGTTCCTTAAAGAAACAGACTCTGTAACAGTTTCATATGGAAACATTAAACAGCGACCTTTAAAACGTTTAGCCCTCTCACTTACTTTCTATTAGGTAAGACTAATATTAATTACAATTTTCTATTAACACAAAATTTTTAACTTTTAACTTTTTTAACTTTTTTTTTGTCATTTATACATGAAAATACAGATTCTGATTTTCCTCAGTGCTCATTGAAGAGGAAGGTCTTCAGTCTCTGTTTGAAAGAAGTTCTGGTGGTCAGGGGGGGTTCGTTCCACCACTTTGGTGCCAAAATCTTGATTCATGTTTTCGAACAAGTCAAGTTGGGCTATGCTTGATGCTCTTAGAGGGCACAGTTGTGACTCATGGTCTGATCGGTGTTGATGGCTAAAATGGATCTGGACCATTTCTGGCTTTGTAGACAAGTGTTTTAAATCTTATGGAAAACCACAGGAACCCAGTAAAGGGTTCACAGTAGTAGAGTGATGTGAGAATTTTGGTGTATTGAAGACCAGATGTGCTCCTGAATTCTGGATCATCTGTAGAGGTCTTGTGATCTTCAGTAGTGGAGCGGTGGTGTGGTGTTTCTTAGTAGTGGATGGTCTGGGGGTCCTCAGTAGTTTAGGGGTGGTCTTCAGAGGAAGGGCAACCAGGAGTGAGTTAAAGTTGTCCAGTCTAGAGATGACAAACAGTGTCACTTCTCGTCCTCTCAGAGCTTTAAGCACTGCTCGTTTTGAACCTCCGTTGCTCAAAAGAAGAGGAAGACCGGCATCAAGACTCATTTCGGTCTCGGCCCCCCAGTGGTGGAATGAACTCCCTCTTCCGATCGGATCTGCGGAGTCCCTCGCTGTCTTCAAGCGTCGTCTGAAGACCCACCTCTTCAAGGAGCACCTTGGTGACTAACCAGTCCTCTGGTTTATCTCTTATCCATCATTTTCTTTATATTTAAAAACCCTCTTAACTGTTTTTTGTGTATTAACCTCTGACTTTTCTCTTTGCCAGGGGTTGTTAAGGTGTGTAACTTAGCTAGCAGTAACTTGGCAAAAAGCAGGTGTTGATATTATTAATAATATTAAGTTTAACTTTACAGGTTAACTTACAGGCTACTAAAGCACTGATGTACGTCGCTCTGGGTAAGAGCATCTGCTAAATGCCGTAAACATAAATGTCAACATAAACAAGTGACTGTACAAGTATCTGAATGGCATCAGTGGTGAGGAATGGACGAAGTTCTCTGCTCAGGACAGATTGCTAAGGTGAGATGAAAATAAGAGCTCTTCTATGATAACACCTAGATTTTATGTTGTTTATACCTCAATTGCCAGGTGAGTACAGCTTCAAGCTTGAACCTGGAGCTTGAGTTTCTGGATTTCATCACAGGTAGGGGGTTTACCCCATGTGGCATCGTGCCTAATAACACCCTATACTGCTGACACCAATGGACCAGCCTGCTCTTCTTCTTATGTTGTGATCATCTGTCTCAAGGTTAACACTGGCATTTACCGTAAAAACTAGTAAGTGCTGTTCCCATCTGGTCTTTGACTCTGTGCAGGTAGACATAGCCTCTGGATGGCCACAGGCAACACCCTTCACACCATTCGGATCAGTGTAAGCATGCGTGTCTTCTCCTCTGGCATCGATAGGTCTTTGTTCTTTCTGCCTAAGGGCAAATGGTCTTCTCTGATAGTCTGCGGATTACGCGTTGGGAGAGAGCGGCGGCTTTGCACAGCCTGCTAAACACTCATACCACTACGTTGTCAAGGGAATTAAAACTCAGATCGAGAAACTCAATGGAGCAGAGCCAGTGGAGTGTGAAGCAAATAAAGGCACCAAAGCAGGTTCTTAGGAGCCATGTTCTAGGAGAACCATAGTCAATCTTCAATCAAATAAAAATGTGTTTAAAATTTGTCAACATTTTGAAAGAGTATTTCCTGTAATTTTCTCTATTTTTTAGGCCTGGGCACATTAATGCATTATTAACGTCAACAATTATTTTATTGCGTGTTAATAGTTTTTTTTAAAATCCTTTTATTTTGAAAGCTTGTTGCATATTTCTATAACAAACTAGATAAAACATGCATGTCCTGCAGGGGCAAATAGCTTCGGCTTTATATTTGATTTGATTACATTAATGTTTAAGTTGAGATTTACAGAAATACTTAACTGTAACTGTGTCACTGTGTTAAAGGGAACACTGCTGTTAAAAAGCTGTTAATTTGTTTAAAGTGTTTGCAAACTAAACATTATTGCACTTTTGTTCATACAGCTTTACTTTAAAAATACACTACTTTTAAATATTTACTTTTACATGTAACTACATGCTAACTTTATTTGTTGCTCAGATGATGTTGATCTTCATCTGTATATCTGTATCTGTTTATCCGTATATCTTATTCTTTTAGACTTAAACGAGGCAAATCACCAGTTAGCAGGGTTGCCTCTTTAGCATCTGTGTTGTTATAGCTTTCCTTACTCTAGTCAAAAAAGAAGGAGAAAAAATGTCATGATAGGGTTGTCAAGATTAACTAATTTATTTTTCAAATGGCTCAAAAACCAAAAGTACAAATGCCTATAGAGCACCTGTGAGGAAAAGAGGTTACCAACAGCAGGATAACAAAATGGCATTGTTTTAAGTAACTCTGAAATTTGCTTCTGTGTACGAAATATTGTGACTGCGTTGGGCTGGTAGTGAGCAATGAGGGATGAAATTGGAGAAGTGAAAACAACCCAGGTCTCGCCACAAAGACTGCACTTTTATAAAAACTGACTTATTCGCTCGCCTACAAAAAACATTTAGTTCACTCTCAGCTTTGTGAGTCATTCACATCCACATTATACAAATATATTCCACCAATGTTATTGAAGGAAAAATCCATCATACAACTGAGTAATACAACTCCGAAATAGCCCTCTGAAATAGGGTTAAAGTTCAAAGAACCACCACATAAAGTGATGATCCTGAATGATTTTTTTTCTGGAAATCATATGTACAAGTACGTAGAAAATTTCATTACTATGACTGAAAGCAGGAAAAGTCCAGAGCAGAGTGGGAGAAAAAGCCACAGATTGGGCTGGAGAGAGCGGAAGGAGGATAATGGCTAGTTGGAGGGTAATCAGCTCTGGAGATGAACTGCAGGGACAGAGTCCAGCACAGTTTGGTGATTTTCCTGCTCTGGCACACCTGATTTACTGAAGATTACTGATCAGTTAATGACTTGGTGTAGTAGGTATGTTAGAGCAGAGATCTCACCAAAACGAGCTGGACTACAGAACTGGAACTGATGACGCTTGGGTTGGGCAAACGTCTTGCAGAGAGAGGAAAAAAGAAAGAGGACATCTTTTTTGGCCTATATGACAGGAGTCCCTGCTGAAGTAAAAAGAAGAAGAATGTGCCACTCTAACATAGTTCTGTAGATGCTGGACAAGCCTGAAGGAGCTCCTTTTTTAAACTTGCTGTTTGAGCTTCAACACTTTCAAAGGAGAATGCTAATCTCCAATAGGCCACACCAGTCTCAACCAAGATGCAGCGTGAACCTTGAGGATGGCCAATTGACTGGCATGTCCCACAGCAGGGTGAGGGGCATGGCACCTCCTCAGGGGATGGTAGATGGCACAGCTGGGATTCAAACTTCAATACCAGCTTTGATTTGGGTTTCATCTGATGTTGCGAGATGAGACTCTCAGATTGAAGCTGCACAGCTAGGCTTAAAGTCTGAGTCTCAGCTGAACATTCTACCATCCTTCTGGTCTTCCTCAGACCGCTAGTCAAGTGGCATGTGTGAGCAGCCTGGAACCATCCTCATGTGATGGCAGATGGTTCAGCTGGGATTCAAACTTTGATCTTAGAGTCTCATCTCATGGCATCATTTCTATTGGCCCAGGAACATTAACACTAAAAAAATGGCTTTGCTAGTTGGCCTTGATGCGATGTGTGATCTACTGTTCAAAAGAACCGATTCTAAAGGTTCACGGCCAGTTCTGCTTTAAATATTTGGACATAAGTGAAAGAAGGAAGCCAGCGTACTCTGCTAATAATCTCAATTAGCATCTTTTTTAAAGACTATGTCTTACTGTAGGGCACGAAGATGCCTGAAGCGGATCAAAACGTTTATAGCTTTATGTCTGCTGACAGGATCAATGCAGAAGGATTTTCCAAGAGAAAAAGGTGATGGAAGAACAAGAGGAACTGAGAGAAAAAGAGGAAGATGGAAAAATGAAAGATGTTGAAAGAAGGTAAATGCTCATTGGACCTGTGAGTCTTCTGCTGAGCTGGACTACTTCCCATTGACTTAAGGACCTCCATGCCAGCAAACCTCATAGGCCATCTCTCTTTAGAAGCCCCACACACATTCTTCTTCTGAGTGGCTGTCCTCCCAATGAGCACACCGCAGTGACTGTCTGTGTTTGTAGGAGCGTGGGCGTTTTCACCCCGAGGAGGGCTGCCGCGCGAGAACACTGCACTTGACTCGAGCGCCGTCTTTTAGTCAAGGTGAACTTTCCGTCCCGCTGCTTCACCGGAGGATGAGAGGGCTACATTCTCATTTTACACCCACACTGTTGTTCTTGCAATGCTCCACCATCAAAACCCAAGAAACAACCGGCTCGTATAGAAGTGAACAGCTGTGAAATGAAGTAATCTCACAGAAATCCAAGGACATTTTGTGCTATGCCCCCTACCCCCCACCGGATGGATTAAGCAATATTCTGTAAACCAAGACACTGAACACAATCAGCATCACAAGAACATCTTCTCATTTAACCAGATAACTAAGACTGGACATCCTACCAGTTAATAAAACACTTCAGTGGTTGGGATGTAAAAAAAAAAAATCAATCAGAATGGGTTTTGTGTGAAATCGTTAATTGTAGAGGATTTCTTTACAGTGGTGGGGAATGGAACCAGACATCTCCAACACAAATGTGGGCATTTTATTTATTATCCAAACCTACACATGTCTCCTGAGTGTTTATATGGATGTCGATGATGGTGAAATAGTAGCAAACCTGAAATAAATCGTTTTTTTGAGGACTATTTTTCCTCTCCCTCCACCTTGAATGAGTTTAGTTTTCTCAAACCTCTGGTAAAAGACTTTCTCAGCCATCAGGTCACACATCCATAACCATTTCATGTAATGACATTCTGTGAGGGAGCTTTTAGTGCAATTTAATTAGTTCATTCTTTCAAATAATGAACAAAATTCTCTGCCAAAAGGTGGATATGCCGAGTTGAAGTGACAGTTCCTGGGTTATAAATCAGTATGTTAGGAATGTTCTGTGGGAACTTGATCTTGAAAGAGGTTCACAAGCTACTGGTCGTCATTTATTAGATCCAAACCAGGGGGTCCTAGAAATACACTCCTTTATATCTGTTAAAACGAAACGAGTTAATTTCTCAAGCAATAATTATCCAAAATATCCCTTTAAGTTTCTTTAAACAGGTGCCAGGCTCTGACGCATGTCATGGACCATGAACTGTCCACTATGCTGAGCAAAGCCCACTAGCAATGCTGCCCCTAACAATAACAACTGCTGAAGCTGCTACTATCACGGGGCTCTTATGAGACAGACAGTCTGGTCTAATTTCTTTCAAGCGTACAGAGTGGAGCTCATAGTTTGTCCCGCAGACCCAATCAGACATAGAAAGAAAGCAAATCTGATTTGAGCTACTAAATCTTGCAGACTAGGCTAACAATACAGATAAACAGGAACTCGCTTAGAAGTCTAGCCTAAATGTGCCACTCACTCTTCAGTCCACACAGTCCACAAGGAAACTCAGCTGCTGACATCATTGTTCTTGTGATGTCACAACCAACGAACTGACATACCTTGACCTACCCCTCTCAGCCTAACCCTACTCATTTAATCTGAAGTTATAAGGAGTGTTCAGATCCAATACGTAGAGGACAGCCAATCAGAGCAGTCAGTAGTTTTGAATCCACAGTAACTAAACTAAGTGCGTTTAAATGTAAGTGATAAAGACACTTTGAGAGTGTGAAAAAGTGTCAGAAATAATCCATAAACTCACGCAGAAGGTACAAAAAATTACCCCCCACCCAAAAAAGTATGATTATAGGCCCTTTAACTCTAATGTAAGCAATGCCCTATAGAATGTAAACACAACAACCAGCATAGCTTAACTGTATAAGCTGCTGACTGCATGTCAGCCCATTATCACATCACCTTATTTTTTTAAAGGGCCCATATCATGAAAACAAATCCTTTTTGAAGGAATTTGAGGTAGCATGTATGAATTCTTCCAAAGCCTTCACTCCCCATTTCAGAAAGGAGAACTAAACTGCAACAGAGCTCATCTTGAACTGACTGCTTTTTGTGATGTCACAAAAACAGCCACATAGTCATTTTCAGCCTGTAGCACTTTAGGCTTCATGGTGAACTTTCAGCCTGAATGAGGCCAATCAGAACAGAAGTCATTTACATAAAGTACTGTGCAAAAGTCTTAGGCTCCTGTGCAAACTGCATAAAGCCATTTATCTGAGCAGTGAGGGACTGTCTACAGCAAATACACAAGTTAACATTAGAATAAATGCAAACAAACAAGAAAGCATGAAATAATATCAAGATTTGTTTTGTTTTAAAAACAGGTTCGGTTCCAGATTTCACCTCCAGCCTTAGCATGTGTGAAGCTCTTGATTTGATCTAATGAAGTATTGATTGAGCTGAACCAGGTATTTGAGGTTTTTGATGAGACCTACAATGTGATACTGGGCTTCCATGAGGAGGTCTGGAACTGACATACATAAAATCCCTCATTACTGTTTGTTTACATTCTAATAGTAGCTTTCAACAATACTGCTCATCTAAAAAGATTTGAAATATAATTTGCTGAGATGTCTAAGACTTCTGCATCAGTCTTAAAGGTACAGTAACCAAAAGGGATGAACAGAAGTTGGAAAATGATTGTATGACTGGGAGGGAGGGGCCAAGATATCCACCCCTTTAAGCAAATGCCTCCAATGGGGCTAACAGCAGAATTGCTCTTACATCGTTTTGAAGTCCATGAGGGTGTAATCGGGCCAGTCGATGTAGCAGACGATGCGGCCAGGCAGCTGGTCAATGTTGGAGTAGTAATACTGAGGGAAGGCCAGCAGGAGGGCCAACACCCAGATCACCCCGATGATCACCTTGGTCTGAGTGGACGACAGCCGCTGCTTCAACGGATGGATGATGGCCATGTACCTGAATGGGGAGCCGGAGAGCGCAATGGTTACCAACAATGAAATCGCTTCTGGGTTTGGGTAAATGGACCATATCGTGGAAAACAACATGGACTGAGGTGACATCCCCACAGGCAGCTGCTACTGTGGAACCTGAGCTGACCCCCTAGTTCTATTTGCGGTAGTGAAGGCCACTTGAAATGCAATTATTATAGACGCCGAGCAAGAGAGCACTGCAGTCTGAGGGCAAAGGGCGGGGGCTCAAGCCCTCCCCCGGGTCTGTCTGCGCACTCGCCTGTAATAACCAACAGAAAGAAGTTGGAAAATTTAAATAATCGACGGCTTATGTAAACCTTCTGAGCATTAATAAGTGAATGAAGAGATCAAAAGAAATGCAAATCCATAGAAAGTTCTCAGCACACTGAACATTTTAAAGGCAGCATCAAATAAATACCACATATGATGTGAAAATATACCTGAATGTCCTGTTCCCACATGTCTGGTGCGGGAGTACTCTGCACATTTGGCTTGTGTGTTTATGATTTGTTTGGTTTGTTTGGCAATGTTCTTCTTCAACACAGAAGTGAAGTTAACTGATAACCTGGGATTTTGCACCATGATGGTAGTTTGACGAGGCCACGAGCCAGGAGACTCTTCACTACAGTAAAAGAGTTTGACTAGACCGCAAGCTAGGAGACTGTTCATGGCAGTAGTGGAGTTGGACTCAGTCATGAGCTGGATACATTGCTCTGTTATAGTGGAGTTTGACTGGGTCACAAGCGGGTAACCTTGCATCATTATAGTGGAGTTTGACTGGGCCAGGAGCTGGTAACATTGCTCCATTATAGTGGAGTTTGACTGGGCCAGGAGCTGGTAACATTGCACCATTATAGTGGAGTTTGACTGGGCCAGGAGCTGGTAAGGTTGCACTGTTATAGTGGAGCTTAACTGGGCAGTGAACTGGATATGTTGCACTGTTACAGCAGAGTTTGAAAGGAGTGTGAGTTGGAAACGCTGCATTGTAATGGACTGTGTTTGACTGGGCCATGAACTGGCATCATTGCACCATCATAGTGGAGTTTAATTGGACCTTGTGCTGGTAATGTTGCACTGTATAGCAGAGGTGGACTGGGATGCAAGCTAGCAGAGTTTCATTGTTATAGTGGAGTGTGACCTTGCACTGTTATTGCGAGTTTAACTGGGCTGCGAGTTAGAAACCTTGCATTGTTATAGCAAAGTTTGACGTATCCTGAGCTGGTAACATTGCAGCCTGATAGTGTAGTTTGTCTGGGGTGAAGAGTTATGGAATTTGCACCTTACTGGCCGAGTTTCACCTGGCCATTAGCCAGAATTTTGCCCAATAACAGTGGTGTTTGTTTTGGCCGCCAGTCTGGGACTTTGCATGGCAATAGTGGAGTTTAGCTAAGTAGCAAGGGGAGAATTTTGCACAGTGACAGCGTTAATTTAATTTAATCTGAAATGCCACCTCAGCAGTTTGAAGATTTGCTAATGCAGCTCTACTGTACAGCTTAGACATGCTTAGAGGAGAACACTAACAGCTAATTCTCTTACACCAGCTAACAGACACCTGCATTGGCCACAAAGGTGAAATATAAACAGTTCTTGGCAGTGAAGTCCCTACTGTACATATTAGGTATAAAGGTACAATGCTCTCTAGGCTTTTTGGGTAATTTTCTAGAGGGCCGCATTATTCTTCTACCTCTTTCCGCCTGATTAAATTCAAAGCCGGGGATGGTTATTATCAGCATGCAAGGACACTGTCATCTTTCAGCTGTAATATTATTATTATTAAGGATTTTTTGTCCACTTAATTAGGCACACTGTTACGTGTGTAAATGATTCTGGCTGATCTTATTAAACCAGGCAAATCTTGAAACTATCGAACTTATACAGAGTGAAGGGATAGGCCTTGCCTATTCTGGGACAGGCCCAAAAATATAATTCATGTTCCGTCCAGTACTTTCAGTTCATTTCCTCAAAGTGTGTTTTGTAGTGAATGTCCAATTTGGCAGTCCTTGAAAAAGGATATTTTAAGAAAAACTTCCCGCAAGTGCATTATTTTTAATACTGCATTGGAAATAATACTAAAAACAGGCATGGAATGGAATGGAAAAGTCCTGTGCAAAATTTGTAAGATAAGATAATATAAGATAAACCTTAAGGAAATTTACGTTGTCATGGCAGAAAGTGGGCAGTACAAAGGTAATGACAGGGATGACAGCTTGGTCCAGAGGGCAGTGCAAAATTACAAAACAGTGATTGTATTTAAGGTGATTTAGCACCCATTTTTTCTATATTTAAATATAAAGTGCCACAATTGGACATTTTTTAGTTTTCACTTTTCATCTGTAAGTTAAATGCAGCCAATCAACACGTATTGTGTATTAACTTGGGTGATGCTGTAGAGGGTGTAGAGGGTGTGTGTTAATTTACATTTAAAAATTCAACAAAAACTCTTTTGACCAGGGGTGCCAATACTTTGGCACACAATACTCCAGTGTATCTCAGGTTGGGCCCCTGAGAACCCCTGAAAAATCATGCGGTATTTATCAAACGAATCAGCTGTATTTCTTGGAAAAGGTACATTTCGAAAAATGTATCAAGTACATATAAAAAATTACATGCTTTCCCTCCAAAAATAGTCAATTTTTATTAGAAGGACAGACAGCATTTACTTCCTTTTATTTCTTATGAATAATTCACTCACCCACTCTCCACTAAATGTATCCAGGACACAGTGAGTAACACTGAAATAATTTATGCGCATGTTTATTTGCATGAGCAAACATTTGTAAAAAAGAAAAAGATCTCTGGGCTTAAAGCAAATATTCTCTGACTACTTTCTAGTCAAAGCAGCCTAAACCTGAACAGCCTCGGATCTCTCACATCTTCCAATAAAATCTGCAGTTCAGGGAACCAGCAGAACATTCTCCTGCCTTTTTTTCCTCTTATCCATGTTTGATCCTCTTTAATGACCTCCTTCACCTCCATAAGCATGAAGGGCATCCATGGTCCTTATCACCAGTAGCCGATCTGAGGGGTTTCCTCCAGAGCCTGAAGAAGACTCGACAAAAGCCACGGCAGCAGCAGGCCTAATCTGCTCTAAAGCTGTTTACAAGGAACAGACTGGAGCTTTTTCACAGGAGCTTTGTACAGCATTGTAAATCCTCACCACTTGCATTGGTTTTCAGTAAATTAAAAGAAAACCAACAGAAATGGTCCTGGTAAGGTGTTAGGCCACCAAGAGCTTCCAGAACAGGACAGGTTAGAACATCTACAGCTTGTAGATTATGTTCCCTGTTGAACCATCTGACACACACACACACAAACACACACACACACACACACACACACACACACACACTGGTTTCACCATCTCATACACACACACACACTGGTTACACCCTCTCACAAACACACACACTGGTTACACCA
>JBBPCY010072761.1:0-10790 GCA_037974405.1 Brachyalestes nurse
TCAAATGTTAATATCGCCGACGATCATCTTAATTTAATCGTGGCAGCCAAAATCGTGATCACGATTAAAATTCGATTCATTATACAGCCCTAGTTGTCACCGATCAAAATGATCTTATATCGTCGGGTCTGCAGAGGATCTGTCAGGTTTTGACCATGGTGGATCCAAGCATGGAGTAAATCTTGGCGTCATGTTTATTCTGCAAATAAGCAGAATACAAACAACAGATACTGGAAGAGTTCCAAAACCCAAGTGAAATCCGATAAGCAAATAACTCTGAATAGTTATGGAGCCAGGTACAAGAGTAGAATCCACATAGTCCGAATCCATAAAGCCAAATGGAATCATTGAGCAGAACAAAGCAGCGAAAAACAGGCTGGGTTATTCAAACCATTCAAATCGAATAACGGGATACAACAAATCTGAATCAACTCCATGCTGGCCTTGCTGTGTGCTGGTAAAATGTTTTTTCTTTGTGTAAGGCCTTGGAAAGGGTTTTCATGTCCCTTAGATAGATAAAAATAAGCATTTCCATCAAAATGGTCTGGCCAGTAGTCTGCCAAATGTACATTCACAGTCTGTCAGTATCAGCCTTTAGAGAACACATAGTGGGAGTTTATGAAATGTGAGTAAGGAGCCAGTTTTCATAAATTGTTCCAGCCTACAAGCAAAGTGCTGAATACAGAAGTCTGAGATATTTATATCCATTGATTAGAGTCACGTGATTAGAACTAGAATTAGATCTAGGCATGAGAGTCATTGTGGGGGAAAGGGGCGGAGTCTTGGGATCGTGTTCTGATGGGATCTGACATCTTCTCTCTGCTTTGATGCGTTTTTACACACCCTTAGCGTTTTCCCAAGCAGTTTCATCAGGAGCCACCTGGGATGCTTTTCCAGCCGTAAGTGGTGGGGGGGTGGGTAACATACACATTCGCTAGTTATATTTTCCTCAGAAGCTCATTTCAAACATTTAAGCATATGGCTTTAGACCAAAATTAAGACAATTTGAAGTAATGAATGGCATATATCCACATTGTGGCATGTTTCTGTGTGTGGTAACTGGTGTATTAGTGTGTCAGCAAGTGTGTATTTTGAGCCTAAAGCCCCATAACAGACACACAGGGTCACGCCACATCCTGCATTCATCTTGATCCAGTTTCCAGTCTGACGTGCTGCGTGCGCTCCAGCAGCGTGCGGTCACTCGGCCTGCCTCCCACACAAAGGCCCATTGTGCTGCCAGCCGCGGCCTTTACAGCGCCAGATCCGCGGGACGCCAGGCGTGTGGCCCGCTTTCCAGCTATGATTAGCAAAGTGGATGACCAGGCAATCAGTTTGACCCCTGAACTGAGTGGGGCCATGGAGACCAACCTGAGACAGTGTGGTCAGGAAATGACATTTGGATCAGCCGAGGTCATGACTGGGGTCCCCAGACCACCAAAGTAGCATAAATACACTTTCTATATTTTACCACATCACAACATTTTCACTATACACAGGTGCTCTTCCAACGTAAACCCTGCGATAAGCTGTATATTGTTTATTTATTATAGGCCTGCCCATTGAAATGAATCAGAGCCGAAGTCAGTTGCTGTGGTCTAGGAGGTAGTTGCTAGAGTGTTTCTACGTGGTGGTTATTGTATACAAGGTGGTTGCTAGGGCACTGCTAGATAGTTGCTCAGGTGTAGAAGGCAGTTGCTATGGAGTTTCTAGGTGGTTTCTAGGCGGTAGGTATAGAAATTTCTTTGGGAATTTTCTTTTATTCTTTTATTTTTTTACTTTGTACTGTTTATATGGTTCGTTTTTTTTTCTATTCCTGCAAAGCACATTGAATAACCTTTGTGTAAGATAATGGGCTGCATAAATAAAGTTGACCTGGCAAAACATGTCATGCATGGCCACGCATGCAGCTCTCCGGTGTTTTATCATTCGCTCCATCCATGCTCTGCCCACAAATGCGTACTTTCATAGCAGGTCTGTTATTCATTTATTATTAATGCTTGTATACCTTTATAGTGCTTGCTTTAAAATGTTTGTAGCACAAAGCGTGTGATGGTTCCTGTGGGTTCTCTTCTGCTTCCTTTTTCTTTTGTGTGCGTTTCACTTTTGTGCTTTTGAAAACGTGAGTTCAAAGTCATTTGGAGGATACAATAGCAGAGAGCATAGGCGTAGGGTTATGGAGATGATATGCAAACAAATGGAGTGGGAGCTTTTATGGTGGAGAATGAGGGCACGTCTGGCTGCCCGCGCTCATAACGGTCACTCGGGATTAGAAAACAGGTTTTTTTCAATATATATATTCAAATTCTTGCAGCAGGTTTGAAAGCAAGAGCAGACATGCAGCAATAAGCCCTGTGTAGAATAAACTCTTCCAGTGTTCATTTGTGTCCAGCTTGGAAAAGAACACGTTTGCTGTTAGTATGTATTTTCATCCCAGGCCTTGTTAAAATGTTTTCCTCTAATACTTATTATTGTGCCTCACATGATACCTTTAATCTCCTTTTCTAACACAGAAAATCCACAGTGATGTCCCATTTGTCTCTTTTTTTTTTTTTTAGACACAGAACAGCCAAAACAATAAATCCACTTGCATAATATTGTGTGGTTGTGAGGTGAGGCCTCCAAGGATTGGACTGAATGAGATCTGGGTAATTTGGAGGCCAAGTCAACTCCTCAACCGTGGTTCCTCAAACCATTCCTATAAATATATTACATTCAGCAAAATCAACAAGGCAAGCCGATGTTTAGATTTTTTAATTTATAGTCTACCTGGTGAACAATGCACCTGATATTTCCGTCATTTACTTTAATATCCAAACACCACATGAGGAAACTGGTTTTCTCATCTAGTGGGGCGACAGGTGGTCTTGTGGTTAGGGAGTTGGCCCTCTGATCAGAAGGTTGTGGGATTGAATCCCAGGACTGCTAATGGCACCACTGAGGATCTGTCCCCACACACTGCTCCCCGGGTGCTGTGTTCCTGGCTGCCCGCTGCTTCACTTGGTGAATGGGTTTAAATACAGATGAAGAATTTTGTGCTATTCACACTGTGCTGTGGTGTGTTCATGTGTGATGGTCACTTTCAAAAGAAATCTCATATTGCATAACTGTCTTGTCAGGTGTGGCTTCTGCTATATGGAACTGGACAACGTCCCTGCTGGAGTTTACAACATCACCCCCACCACCTTCCTGCCCAAACAAGAAGGGCCCTTCTTCCTGGATTTCAGCAGTGCCAGTCCTCTACGAGTGTCCCAGCTCCAGTGACAGCTGCTCTGAAGCCAACTCGATAACCCACTGCAGCCTTCTCGCCTCTGTGCTGCGGTGTCACTCTCTTTTTCTCTGAAATAGACACGGTTACTGTCCCTCTGCCACCTTCATTCAGCCTGACGGCTTCCCTCCACACTGTATGTGTGGTCTGACACATTGTCACTGCCTGGCACCGTCTGGTTCTCCCTATGATTGTACAGTGCTTGGAGCGAGTGTGTTCAATCAGTAAGTGCACGCAGCTTCAGAATTGCACGGAACCCTACAGGTGACATTGGTGCATGAACATTTTTACGTTTCTCTTGGAGGACCTTTCCACTCAGGAGACTGCAATAAACGGTTGGACTCTACAATGCTGTATATTACAGGATGATTGGTGTTTGGTAAATAGATGGCTATGTAGCTGTTCTAAGGGCTCTTCCTTTAGTAAATGAAGTACAATGAAGTGCATACGACGTCAGGTGCAGCACTATATATGTGCCAGAATCTTAGCACTCGAAGACAATGTAGTACCAGAAAGACTATTTTGCTACTTCACAAATGACATGTTTTTCTTTGTACTCCATCAGGTGCTTATTTTTTTGCAATTATGTCACATCAAGCCAAATCAGTCCTGTTGGTCTCAACAGTAATATACTGTAAGGACGGATAGGCTGCACTTAAGGAACAGAGGAAAATGTCCCAGACACATGTTGCTCCTTTTTACATAGCCTATCAATATCTTATCTATATTTATTTTCAGTGCAATTAAAAGAAGGATGGAGAAAACTATGTTTGGTATCTGTTCAATTTGTGTGTGTAGTTCACAGACTTGAAAGGAGATGGTGTGCGTATGTAGCAATAGAGTTTGTGGACTAGCGAGACACCAGGGAAGCTGTTTTTGTAGTTGGAGAATTCAAAGGCAGAATTGGTCCTAATTGGAGTCAGCAGGGTTAGATCATAACAGCAGCATTTAACAGAGCTTCTTTTCCTTGAAACATCCATGTGGTCTAGATGCCCTAATTCTGAAAAGTTAACCAATTTTACACCCTTTTATGTGGTTATTTATCTGCCTGAAAAGCAAAGTGCAAGTATTTAAAGTGATATTTACACGAAAAATCCTTGGGTTTTCCCCCTCAACTACAAATATAGTTGATTTGCTACAGTGACATTGTATAGTGTTTTTTTTTTTACTCATGGTTTAGGCTCGTGTATGTGAACTGCTAGACTCTGTGCAAATGGTACAGAAATACTGAATATGAATAAAGATGTAATACAGCATAAGGAGTTTTATAATTATAAATCATGAAATTTAAAGTTGATGCACCTACGGTCAGCCTATCCTTATTTAGGGCAACATTCAACAGTTTTCAATTCAACTGTCTGCACTTAACATTTACAATGTCCAACAGATTTCTGCAGGAAGGAGCGGTTTAAGTTTGTATGGATCTGCTGCATGGATCTGCTGCATGACTCTCCTGCACATCATGCTGAAAACATGAACAGTGAAAGGCCCTCTTGAAACAAAGACGTTGCAATGGTCAATGAATATTACTTTATTTAAGTCTGAAAACAACTAGGCAAGCTGAAACCCAGAAAAGCACCATCCTAAGACAAAAACAGTTTAAGGTGACTTTACCAAGTTTCCACTACATACAAAAAAATGCTAGAACACACAAAAGGGTAAAGGAACACAGGGTTTCACATCAAGATGGCGCAGTCTACTGGTTAGAGCTGAAGCTGTGCCTCTATATCTAGCAGCATCTTCAGTTACAGAAGTGGTTATCACTCATTCTCTTTTCTCAGTGCATTTTATCGTAACTTTATCTTTTTTTTGCTACTCTAGGAGCAGTTCTCCGAACTGAGATTTCTCCGGTATCACAAACCAATAAGTTGCTCTGAAACCCAAAATCATACAGTAGGAATGTTCCTTACTTCTCCAGTTGGACAGTCTTGGGGTTTTCTCCCCAGCTGACTGTCTCTCAGCCGCCAAACACTTGCAGTCGTCCAACTGACCTTAGCACAGCACAAGTACAGTTTAACTAGGATACATCACATCATTCGTTCTCCGACCTTCTCCATGTCCAGGTAAATGAGAGCTGGAAACAACACACCATATTTTTGTCCTTAGCTCTTTTCTTCCCTATTGATGTTTACCAAAAATGGTGAAAGTCCATTTCTACAATACAAACATGGCAGCATGCACACTGTCCAGGTGTAGAGTAAAGCCCATGGTGCTGCAGAGGTGGGAATCCTGAAGAAAAGATGTAAAGTATCATACAGGAGGGTGAAAGGAAAGGTTCAGCATGGCTCCGTTAAAGTGAGCTGGGTACTGGGGCCATTATTGCACTAGAAAACCAGCCAATGAATTCTGAAGATCTCTGAATACAAGGTTTGCCCTTTTGTCAGACTTATCTCCACACCTTTCAGAGGGATGCGTGCGCGTTTGTGTGTGTCATGCTCCAAGCCCAAGTGCAAGCACAAGCACTGACAGTATTCAATAAACTGCAGCATAAACGGTACAGTATTTATGAGGCCATGGCTTTGCTATAGTGAACATAAACGAAGAGTGTGAAAAGATCATGTAAAGCGATCACCCATCTCTGTTCATTTTTACTCCGCTCTTTAAGCCTTTCTCTAGAGTAAACAAAGGGGGGGGAAATACCCTTTTCATCCACATCACCTCACATCATCTCCAACTCCACAAAGTCTTTGCAAGCCTGAAAGCTTGGTTATTAAGTTGGATGTGTTTTTTAAAGATAATACGGTTCTTTATATAAACAGTGAGAGCTTCAGTAACCCTGTGGGCTTCAGAATGTATCATTATTAATAAAGACCCCTCAAAACCTAGTGAGACTCCCTTCCCCTCAACAACTTTTAAGGTGAAAGAGATGGGTGGCTGCCAATGCCTGTCATTACGTCACTGGAGTGGGAGGGTGGTGGGGGTAAGTGCAGCTTTTTGCACCCCACTGAGGAGGAGCATAGTGCCTTGAGGTTCTAGGCGA
The DNA here is from genome assembly GCA_037974405.1 of Brachyalestes nurse. NCBI lineage: Eukaryota > Metazoa > Chordata > Actinopteri > Characiformes > Alestidae > Brachyalestes > Brachyalestes nurse. The sequence goes on from JBBPCY010072761.1 coordinate 6,246, forward strand.
TACTGAATGGGATGCGTCCAGTGACGTTGGCATTGTCCATTTGTCCACGTTTCAGAGACAGAAGACGGAAATGGTTCTTCACACTGTTAATGCTGCTGCTGTTATTGAGCACGTTGTTCAGTTCAGCCTCCGCACCCTCCGCTCTGTCCCCTGCAAACATGTGATATACATTTCAACACACAGAATGAGTACAATTAGACAAAAGACATCAGTTTAGACAAAGACACACAATACATTTTTCAGTTAAGAAAAGTTGATACAGTAATGGTTGTTCTGAACTTTGCACAATTACTACTTTCTTTACACTATGTTGCTTCAGATTTGCTTCCTTGATCGTGAAGGAAGGAATCTAGCCATTCACTCAACGACACAAACCAAGCTAGCTAGCTGGCTAGCTATTTTAACTGTAGTAAGTTTAAAGACAATGTCTTAGATTGTGGCAAGGATGTCCTCTGTAAAGTAGTTGCCAGATTAAACCTTTGATTCAGTGGCTTTTAATCATTTATCCGCATTAAATGACACAGAAAAATGTGTTAAGATATTTGGCAGTAGCGTTCGACTCTTATTTTTGCACCTGGCAAAAGCCTAGAGGAATCGATCACAGTGATAAACAGACCATCCTACAGCACAGGTGCAAGGAGGACATGAAGCCAGGCAAATCCATCTTCCTAGTATTATATAAGCATCATACAGTTACACATTACACACACATTTAAACAAAGTTAAACCTTTCATTTTCAGGAAATCACATTCTAAATAGATACTTTTCTTAGGAGTATTTGTGTCCTTACAGTTGTTCCTAAATGTTCACACAAAAAACTTAAATACAACTAATTGCACAATTACTAAAAAAAAAAAAAAACCTCAAGCACCAAACCCCTAAACTATGTTTTCTGCTTTGCACCTCTGTGATCAGACTTTCCAAAAAATAAAAAAAAATAAAAAATAATATACAAAACACAAAAAGGCACAGCCACTAATATACTTATTTACCAATAAGTGTATTATATTACTTTTTACTTTAATATAGACATTAATATAGAGTTGGTCCCCATTTGCTGCTATTACAGCTTCCACTCTTCTTGGAAGGCCCTCTACTAGCTTTGGCTTGTGTCTACTAGGCTTGTGTTGTTCAAGGCTGAATGTACAACACTGAGCAATACACCGCCACTTTTTAACCAGGAAAAACACTGCTCGTAATGTGGATGAGGTGCTATGACACCTTACTATTTTGATTTGTACAGCATGTAATTACATCCAGTCAGGTACAACATTTTGCTTACCACTAGTCAACTTAATAATACATTTTGTTGATGTTGTAATTTTTCTGCAAGCCTTACTAAAATGTTACTTTTAGTAAACAAGCAGTAAAACGTCCAAATCTTTGGCACTTCACTGTATTTCAGTGTAGCAATGAAAATAAACCTGTTAAGGCAAGCACTAACTAAGACAGCAGTGCCTTTCGCTGAGTGCGTCAGTATGTCGTTGATTCCTATGAGGATCCATCTTGATGATGTGTCATTTTTGACCATATTGAGGTAGAAAACAGAAACCTTGCATTCCCAGCCCTCCATTAACTTACCTACAAATGCTGTGGTAAACATCTGGGAGAAATAATTACGTCATTTAATTAAAATAAAGAAAGAAAGAAACTGCTTGATACTGAAAAGGGAATGGTTTTGAGTTTCATTTGAGAGATGGTTGGTATTTAGCCTGTATCAGTCCAGACTATGGAGCTGATGTTTGGAAGGGAACATCTCACCTCTCTCCAGGTCACACTCTGGTGAGGACGCTCCGCTGCACTCGCTGCGAGGCCCCAGGATGGGTGAAATCAGGCCTAAATCAGACAGAGACACCGTGCTGGGCAACTCCAGGCTGCAGGGCCGAGACGAGGGAGGAGGGGAGGAGGACAGCGGAGAGGAGGAGGAAGACGACGTGGAAGAGCAGGAAGAGAAGGGGCAGGGCAGGTCCAGGGGACTGCTGGCCCCGGAGCTCAGGCTGCAGGTGGACCGAGTCTCAGAATCCTCCTCCGACATGGCACTGGTGCTGCAGTTCTCGTCCTCAAATGTCTCTGAAGCCACTGCAGACAGACAAAGAGGAGAAGAATGAGACCAAGTGGTCAACCTTCAGGTTTAGGGATATCCAAAGTCGTACTAGTGTTTGTTTACTTAATATGGTTACTCAAATAAGGAATGTGTGTAGGTAAGAATCATTATCATGATATAACTTATCACATTATGGTATCTGAAATAATAGTTCTGCGAAAAAAAAGGTGCACAATCTTCCCTTTACTCCAGATGTAGCTGATCAGCAAAGATATGTTTGGAGTCAAAATGTTGTTTTTTTAGTGTAGTGCTGAAGCTACAAGTCTAATGCTGCTACCAAACAATAGCCAGTAGTCATCCTAATGTTTTCTGTAAATACGTTCCCAAAACTTCTCTTAAACTAAATTCAGCTCTTCATTAAGGTTTTACTGCTCCTCTTCAAATGCATTCTTATTTTTACTACCTGCCGGTTTTGTACTTTGAAGCTGTAAGCAGTTTTTGTCTCGTCTTGTTTCTGTTTTTGCACTGACGTCCAACTGCACTTTTTCTTGTGACTTGTTTAATGTACACCATTTTGCTTCAAAGGACGCCGTTTCAACCCTCTGCGTACTTGTGTATGTGGCAGGCTGACAAATTCTCTTAAATCTTGAAATCTTGAATTGAAGATGGAGCAGAAAAAAAAGCAACATTTGGACTCAGACCAGCTGTGTGATTCCAGTGAGCCCAGGTTAATGTGATTTAGTGCAGTGCATTATGTAAAATGCTATGTAAAAATAATTTGTGCTCATCTACTGGCTCTTTTTTGTCAGAAAAATCCATATGCAGTAATCCCCCAGTTTTACGCGGATTCAGTCACATGCGGATTTTTCTTGAGAACCGAACTCATAGTTTTACGCGGAAACCCCCACAATAACGCGGAAACTGCAAATATCCTCCACCTTTTTTGCTTATTTGTGGCAATAAATATATTTTTTCTGGATGTTTTCGCACAAAGAGACCTTCCGAGTTGCATATCTTGGCGGGGAAAGCACTCAGACATGTCAAACTTTTACTTCCTGTAAATTAAATTAAAAGAGGCAAATATGGTTTAACTTTATATTTTCTTTAAGTGTAATGCATTAATTTGAGTTTAAAATGTGCTTGGAGCATATTTAAGGTTTACACTATAAAAATAGGCTTTTTAGGCATTTTTTTTTTTATCAAAACACAACAATGCGGTTTTTCCACTTAACGCGGGTGCTCTTGGAACGTAACCCCCGCGAAAAGCGAGGGATTACTGTAATGCCATAGTGTGTATAATGATATCAAGCCCCTACTTGCAACCACCAAGAATGCTGGGACACATACAGCTTATAATGTATCCAGCATTAAGTGAAAAAGTGACCTCGAAGCAGATGTATTTCAAACAAATGGACAAACTTGTATAGCCTAAGTAGAGAAACAGCAGATGAGATGGTAGTGTGGGAAATCACACAAGACACAATGTGCAATTCACTTAAATCAACCGAACATTCAGATATGACTCACATCTTGCTAGTTGCATGCAATAAACAAATTTAAAATCGCTTCCAAACAAGACCTTTCGACCATACAGCACACACTCTGGTTAGTGCACAATACGAACAAACAAAACTGTGCAATGCAGTTAGAAGGACGCCTTGTGACTGACTGCCCTCTGAACGACTCCGGGTTCATTACCACGGACTGCCTCTGGCGCTTAGTGTAGTAAAAGATTAAGCAAAATTCTGCAGAAAACCAGTTAAGATTTACTAACAATCAGAAGATATAAAATATTAACTTTCAGTCCATCATCCACCAGCTCCTTTCAAGAAATTCTGCTGTTTTTATTACTTTACTCCTCTCTGAAAAATGCTAGGAAGATAAGCAGCAATGTCTACTAACCAGTTTTTAATCTTTCATCCTTGTTTGCATGTATTATGCAATGGCCTAAACACTAAATTGCTGTCACTAAACTAGGAAAAGTTTGCAGTAGAACACAATGCAAACTTGTGTGCCTTAATAATAAAGACAATTCACAAATAGTCGTTCCGTCTTAAACTTCCACTTTTGAATGATAATTTTGAATGATTTGTATTAATCCATTTGTCATGTTGCTCAATCTGAAATGTTGAAAAACAAGTTATCATGACATGTGTGGCACATTCAGAGATCAGTCCACACTCACTGGATATTCCATCAGACTCCATTTTGAAGCTGGTCAGGTCATCTCTGGTGACCCCGTCACCTTCTGCTCCCACCCCTCTCTCTCGCGGCCCAATGGCTGAGGAGCGCCGGCGTTCATGGATCTCATCGGAGATCATCTCGAGGTTTTTCAGAGCAGTTTTGTACTCTCCTTTAGCCTGAGTCAGCTTAGTCTGCAGGTCATCCACATTCTTCTTTAGTTTCTATATATATATATATATATAGAGAGAGAGAGAGAGAGAGAGAGAGAGAGAGACAGAGAGAGAAAGAGAGAGAGAGAGAAACAGAGAGAGAAAGA
>JBBPCY010072762.1:0-31451 GCA_037974405.1 Brachyalestes nurse
ACAATAAAACAATTACACAGAAACTCCAACACAGTTTTATCACAACCCAGCCAGCTTATAGACACTTTTAAGCCCAGCGTCATAACTTACATGTACTCACAGCCAATCAATTCAGCAAACAAAGAGTCAGTCCGTGCTTGTATGTTTGCAAACTTATGGGAGGGCTTTTTGAAACGAATCCCTAAGACCCTCAGGTATTGGTTAAAGAAAAGAAAGTGACGTGAAAATCCTCCTATTACGGCAAAAAACGTATGTTTCTGGGCAGGAACTGTATACGGGAATGAGTTATACGGGAAGGGGTGTGTCGCGATTCACCCTCCTCACACCGCGATACGGGTTTGTGGAACGGAGTGTCGTGAATACGGTTTTGAAGTCTATTAATCTTAAGGAAAGAGAAGAAAGCTGTGTTTGCTGGGTAAAACCCAAAAAATAAAGGCCATGTTTTTCTGCTTGTTTGCTTTTTTGGTAAATTACCTTACAATAATATGAGATTTGGCCAGTATATCAGGCTTGGGCCACTTTTACCAATGGGCTAAATGTAGACCCCCAAGCAAACCACAGTTGTAGAATCAAAGCAAAACTAAAAAACTAAACTTCAGCCTCCTGTAGTACCAGAGTGACTACACTTGGGATGATGGAAAATTGTGTGCATCTGATTTTTCAGGTGAACCATTTCTGTAAGGCCTCAGTGTTGCTGTGTGCGATATTTACCTGCCCCCTCTTCCAACCCGCCGCCGAGCCAACCCAATGCAGCGGCGCGGAGTTGAAAGGCTACTGAGAGAGTAACGAAACCGCGGGTCACATGATCCACCTTCAGCCTCGCTACACCATGGCCAGCTACCACTCTGATCCAACCGAGCCTTAATATTAAAGATAAGGAGAATGACAATGATCAATGGAGAAAAAGATAAATATTTGTGAGTTGTACGAACTAAGAGGGAGAATAGGTTTGAAAATAAAGAGATGTCTTAAGAGACCTTGACTAGTACTTTTTCTAAACAAGAACTGAACAATTAATTCTAGACCAGAATTGCTGTAGGTAATTATGTGAACTAAATAAAGACCTATCATCTAGAGGAAAATAAAGGAAAGGAAGCAAAAGACTGAAAGGAAAGACATACAGCATGGTAAACGCAGCCTGCTTTCCTCCTGAAGGCAAACTGTCCATCAGGGTCATTCTCCTCCTCAGCTTCCGATGACCCAGAATGTGTCTGTAGAGAGAACAGCAGCTTATACGCTATTCAAAAAAAGTAATTCAATCTCTCAAAAAACATTTGTATTCATACAAAACAAAGGTCTCAGAGACAATCGTGTCCAGATAGCAGATATTCTGCACTATGGATTCATTATTCTAACTGCATTAAGAAGGAACATATAAGTCCAAAGGCATCCTAAGCATATGCACGTGTGAATACCTGTGAGAAAGGATCTTCATCAGAGCTGGGAAAGTCATACTGATTGAGGTCTTTGGGACTGAAGAGGGAAGAGCCAGACTGCTGGGGGGTAGAGAATGGCTGGATCTTCGGCTTCTTCTCATATTTTTTCTTTGGGTGGACCACCTCAGTCTTCTCCGGCTAAAAGAATAACAAGACAGCATTAGTGTCAAGCCCACTCTGCACTTCTAGCTCTCCTCCTAACAATGCTTTTCACTCTCATCACACACACATCTATAATCGACCCATAAATAAAACACATGCACAAAAGCACTTCAAGTTCTCTTCCAAACATACATATAACATATAAATTAAAAATATATAAATTAAAAATTGGCAGCAGTCAGTGATGTAAACAGGTTGTCCAGGAATGTTTAATTGGGAGCATCAGGCAAACCCACACCTTAATCTTATAGTCCTTGAGCTCAATGTGGTCCGTGTGGCGGTACTGGCTGCTGCTGGGCAGGGGAATGATGGGAATCTTATAAATGGGCTTCGCCATGGCCAGTGCCTCGGTCATGATATCAGCGCCAAAATTGGGTGCACCATTCCTGTAGACAGACCAGAGAATTAGTGTAACCCCTTTATGGAGGACTGGGAGACAGCACAGCCTCAAAAACGAAGACTAACCTAAAAGATAAATAAATTGTATTCAGCACAAAAAAAGTCATGCAAAGTAACATTGTAATCCCATAGTTCTGGTGCAACAGAGATGTAGGAGAATATTTAATTGATCATTTTTGCTGAAAGAAAAAAAGAATTAAACAAATTGTTGTTTAAAACTGTATGGCCTTTACCCTCTCTAAACACATACGTGCACACTATACAGAAATAATTAATGGTCAAGGCTACCAGTCGTGAAAATGTAAGAAGATGGTCAAAGCAAGACTTGATGGAATCAGCTGGTCTGTAACAATTAGGCTACTGGAAAAATGAAATGTCTGAACTGTGTGGGAAATCCAAAGTACAAGCTTTGATTTCATACCTCTTTTCCACTATCTCCAGTGTCAGGTGCAGCAGTTCTCTCTTGCTCTTCTCACGTTTCTTAATCATCTCCAGGATGGTGACTGCCCTGCTCAGATCTCTCCTCAGCTTCAGCATCTTCTCATACGATGCCTCGTCATTCTTACGGTTCTGTTGTAAGAAAACAATGAATACAGTTATACTGGAGACTACTACGTTAACTGAAAGGCAGTCAACGCAATTGCGAATATCTTCAGAACAGGCAAATCTTTAGAATCTTTTTGAATTGACTTCACAAACACATAGATCTAAAAGATTACAAGGATAAAAGGGCAACGTATCCACAAAAAAAAAAGTTTATGGTATAAAATGTGTCATCATGACACAGTAGTTTACACACAAAGAGGAGATCTCTGTCCATTAGCAGAATTGTGTCCTCAGCCACGCACCTTCCTAGTTTGCATTTTCTCAGTCCTTCGTCTGAAGGCCACATAGGGGTCACTAGTGCTGGAACCATCACGCTTCTCCTGTTTGACCACTGGGGTGAGAGATCCACTTTTACATGATTTCCTCTTCCTGCTCCAATACTCAAACACCTCCCGGATCAGTTCGTCATCTTCCTTCAGCAACAGCTTAGCTTCTTGCAGAGTCACTAGCTGGAGAATAAGAAAGTCATTTTTTAAAAATTTATATATGACTTTAAGCAGTCTGTCCTGAGTTAAAGGGCTGTAAAAATGACCATTTACAGTTGAAAATATTTGACAATTATTCACATACTAGGGTATTTTCATTCATCATGAATAAATAGAAAAAAGACATCCTGGTTTAAATTAGGATATAATTAACTGATTAAAAAAAATCAGTCTACATAAGCTATTGGTAAACGTCACACAAAGAATCTAAAGATGACTCTATCCATCACTTAAAACGCAGCAGGAGTATAATATTCTTCTCTATCAGCCTGTGAAACCACTTAAAAACACCTTGGGATAGACTTTCATAGAGCTTTTAGACATAATAGTAAAGGCTACATTTGTATAAAAGTCAAACCCACAGATCTAAAAGCTTAATAGGTTGAACAATGGACTGAAAGCTTGACATTCCTAAAAATCATCTCCAATTAACTTTTAATTTCAGGCTTCATAGAGTCAAGTCTTAAGGGGTCAGTGTTTCTCACTGTGGGGGTCTGAATGATACCTGCTGGCCGCTGCCTTTCTCCAGCCGGTCGATCATCTGCTCAAATTGCAGCGCTCCCACCTCCACCTTCTTCTTCAGCCTGTTCACAAACGCCTCGTCTTCAGAGTCCAGGTCATAATCTGGCTGCTCTGCGTCCAGACTGAAAGCTGTGGAGCATTTACACAAGAAAAGGTCTTACACAATGAAACACACATACGCACACAGTACAATTTCATTTCAGCCTTTCATCTGAGACTTCTCTGGATGCTGGTTATGGTAGTTTCATTACAGCAGATCGAACCAGCAACACTAACAGGTCTCTACAGCCGTCCTCAACCAAGGACATTACTGAGCATAAAGCCTAAATTACATCTAAATGTAAAATATCTACATTTTAAATGCATCCCACTTGCAAAAAAAATGTGCAAAGACATGAATAAAGCAATATCAACAAGTCAAGGTTCATGACTTGGTGAGGTACAAGGGCATCAGCGGAGATTTGTGGCAGGAAAGATTATAGTCTTTATTTTTTATTCTCCCTCAGAGACTTTGTTCCCCCACACTTCTCAGAACTCAAACTGATTGTGTGTGTGTGTGTGTGTGTGTGTGTGGAAGAGTGTGCTCAGACGCTCTTGACAGGACCCTCGCTGTTGCTATTACAAACACCCCAGAGGCTGCCAGACACTTACACTCTCAAATCAGACAAACCACTGACAAACACACTCATATTAACCCTGTATAAGATTCCTCACAAGACTTTAACTCAGAACCCAAAACTGTGCATTTATTTAAGTTTTGTTTATCTACAGACCAGGAAATACTTCTGCACTGACTGAGGACACTGCACAGGGGAAGCTCCTCAAAAGCTCCTTGAAAACTAGCCAGCAGGACAGTTCTGCATCTGCTCGAGTGTTTCCAAAGGTGAAGTGTTTCCACACCCACACCCACATTCCACTTATAAATCAGACTGATAACCTCACCAGGAGAAATAGCACCTCATTTATTTTTCACAACAGGAAACCCTGGGGAAAAAACATGCCAGTTTTAAGATGCACACTTCTCTTTCATTCATTCATTCATTCATACATACATTTATTTATTTAAACGCATATGCATCTTACACATGCTATTTGCTCTTTGTTTAGGCTTTGTTAAAAAAAAAAAAACTAGGCTTTTTGTTTATAAAGCATACAGAGCTGCTTTTTTTTCAGCAAAGAAGGAAAGCTGTACTCTGTGTTTAAGGAAGCTCATCACAACTTTAGGCTCTTTCTAAAACTCATTAACTTTTTCCACAAACACTGGCTAAACAGATGGAATCACCACACTTGGAGGATGTTTACCCAACTTTTTACTTCCTAGAAAGTAAGTTACGGCTTTGTCACAGAGCAAAAAGTGTTAAAACTCATCAGGAAAGTCACATGAACTCAAAAAAGTCCGGTGCTCCATGACAACACTACATCCTGCAAAGCTGATCCGTAAAATGTGATTTGAGAAAGCTGGAAACAGCTTGATGGAAAATATTGTCCGTCATTATCATCATCAGAATCCGAAAACTTTATTGCTCCCGGAGGAAACTGCTTATGACTGCACAGACAAAACACAAAATAGTGTCAAATAAAAGTGAAAATAAATCTATCCAGAAATACTCAGAAAATACTCTGGACTAAGTCCACTATAGTATATCCACAAGATGCTGTGGTCAGTAAGAGGACATAAATACTACAGATAAATAAATTACTAGTGAAGCTGTTTACTAATGAACACAAATAGCGGTATGGAGTTGTTCTCCATACCGAACATAATAGTGACTTAAGTAGTGATATTGCACATAAAACTACTGCATAAGTAGCGAGCAGGTTTTTGTATACTTTCATAATCTTTAACTCTTCACTTTATACTTTTCCGTTTGCACAGAATCTCTTTATAATATATGCAAACGAACGTTAGCCACTCAAGGTCATATATAATAAAAGAGGCACACAGGTTTGTTCAGTGTGTTTACTGTGATTTTTTTCATAAACAAGCACTTTCACTGCTACTAGAACTAATTTGTAAAGGCTTGTCATCTATGAAAAATTATGGATGTTAACTGCGGGGTGGGTGGATTTTGAGAGCACTGATCTGTACTATAGCTGAAACAAAAAGATTACATAATTCAAGCTGTCGGTTTTTGATCTGATGCCAATTAAACCACCATCTACATCTAATTTTAGTATGTAGATTGCAATAGAATTGTTTATGCTCAAGTGTACTGTACCGGTCCTGTAGTACAAAATGTACATTAAACATCCAGGTAAAAAGTCAGTTCACGTTGCTCATTTCTCATTACAGGTGACCAGCACAGAATAGCAATTATAGACTACATTAACACTAAAATAAATCCAGATAAATCCATCAGATATGCTTCGTAAAGACCATGACTGAAATGCACGCTTTAAAAACGCCACCATGGCAATAAAATACAGCTGTTCATTTGAAAAGGCTGCTCATGGTACATTTCTTCTGTTCTTAAAAATCACAATTTGAGTTTACTATACAAATTGATTTTAAGGAAAATCCAAATAATTTCAAATAATAAGAAGGCTCAAGAACTATACCTGCCCTGCAGTCCAAAATTTACATTAAGCTCTGTATCACATTCAGGCAAAAAGTCAGTTCATGTTGCTCAGTTCTAATTACAGGTGACCCACACAGAACAGTCATTATAGACTACAAATACAAAAAATTTCCAGATAATCAGATCTGTCAGATATGCTTCATATGCACCATGATTAAAAAACATGCTTTGAAAAACACCACCATACCTTTGATGCAACCCAATAAAATACAGCTTTTTATTTCACCTTTTCTGAAAATCACAATTTGAGTTTACTGTGCAAATGGACCTTAAATTATTATTTGGATTTTCCATAAGAGGCTAAATTCAAACACTCTGCCCTAAATGTTGCCCCACTCAAAGATACACCATATTAGAGTAGAAGGCCAAATGCAGCCAGCATTCATGCCCTTCATCACCAGGATTCAATCACATATCAAGACAACACCTTCACAAGCAGATCCCTTCAAGACCGCCAAAGGCAAGAGGTGAAAGGCATCCAAGGACCTGACGTGAAACCACAACAAATGAACAGGCCTCCCCTCCATACACCTCAGTGAACCTGCTCCATCGACATTCAGGAGCAGCTCTGCTATTGCGGTGCTCACTAACTGTCCTTCTCCTTAATTAACATTCATGAGCGAGAGGCGCACAGACACACTCGCGCTGGAGACTCACGCTGTATGTGAATGAGCTGCTTTGGCATCCTGAAGTCCCCAGGGTAGAGGGAGTCGTAGTAAGAGATGTTGCTCTCTGCTTCGGGCACAGGGATTACCATGTTGTCCCGCTTCTCCCCGTAAACCTGCTGCGCTGAGATGGCCCGCTGGAGATGGTGTTCCTGTAGGAAACACAGACACATTCAGATTTACACTTATTCAAAAGTAAGGGTGGAGTAGTACAAGATTTATAAACAGTGGGATTTATCAAGACAACCCTAAGTTCACCAAAATTTTGAAATGTTTTACAATATTTCCAGATAGTGAAATAAAATAATAAAATACGAAAAACAAGCAATCACAACATATGCGCCTTTTCAGTAGTCAAAATTTGACAGACAAGGATAATCCTCACTACAATGTCTATATTTTCAAGGGAGGCATCCCCAGACACAAAAATAAATCACCAGAATCTGCAGCTGCCCAACATGCAACACACTGCACACAAACTTCTCTTAAGACAGGAATAAACCAAATTGTATAAGTTGAACATTACAAACACACTACTGTCAAAACAATAAAACCTGCCCAGAAGCCTACTTTAATGTCTAGGGTGGGAAAAGGCTACCGCTGCTATCAGACCACCTGCACTAGTTTTTTTGATTAAAAACACAAATATTCATCATTGTATGATAAAGTAATAAAGATTGAGTAAAAAACAGTAAAAGTACACAACTTGTGTCAGTATCACACTGCTGTCACTTATACTGTACACCTCAAACCTGAAAAAACAAATTCTATTTTTTCTTTAATATGCACAATAATCCACTATCCTTTGCCTTTTACAGCCCTTCAGAGTCTGGGCTTAAAAAACAGAACCAGTTGCATTCATCTTTATCATGATTCAAGTCAAAAGCCTTTTAGTGTAGCCTGATGGCTGAGTTGCTAACAACCTCCCAATATCAGTCATAATAAATCCAAAGGGTTTATCATATGAAGGTTTCAAAATTATAACCTACTACATGCAAGACATTGAAATTCATAGGTAGGAATATTCACTTCTCCTTGTACTACTTTAAAAAACTTTACACAATGCTGCAGTAATATCATTTTCAGTTTGATCTTGGATCAATAAGAATTTCAAATAAAATTACACTTATCTTTAATTCAGATACTAAAGCTGCATTTCTGAAATCCCCAGTCAAATATGCAAATCAGCCATACACCGACTTCATGCAACCAAGGACCGAATGCATTAAGTGCAATTATAACCAAAATGTTCTTGGATGAAAGTTCTACTCAGCGAGAGTAATAAATTCACTGCTGAAACTCAAAAATCACAAGCAGCTCCTGATTTCTCACGCTCATAAATCAACAGTTCTTGGCGTCTGACTAGGACATTCACAACATTCATTTACAAAACACGCATTATTACACTGCTACCTACTAACAGCCCTTTTACATTTACTAGAAACCCCACTGAGAAGTTAAGATGACCTGGACAGCATTAGTTCATTAAGCCATGGTCAGGAATTTAATTTTCATGTCAGGCTTGTGTCAACCCTGGCACATTCAGTGCAGACTAGAACCAGTGTCCAGTTTTAGATCGGCTGCCAATGACCCTAATAAACTCCTGTGAATGAAGAGTTCAAATAAGGGTCACAACAAGATAAACATAACACCAACACGATTTGTGGGGATCCCTCTGGGTGGGCTGAGTTTCTACTTGCTCACTGTGGGCCTGCAACAAGCTTTAAAAATAGAACTGTAATATATGCACTGCCATTATATTTAATTCTGAACTTAATATTCACACTTTATTTTTTTCCAAACTCAAAACACCTTGCCCACATAGTTCTCTTTCGCACAAACAAGAACACGCAAATAACTGGCTCGTGACTCAAGGCTGAACTCTAAGCAGAATTCCCTTACATAAGGAAGCAATTAGCAGAGACCCGGAGCAAACTTCTTACAGCCAAACGCTTCCATCACCAACCCCTGCAGACACTCAGACTAACATTACAGATTGGGACAAAGGAGAGAGAAGGGAAAGAGAGAGAGGGGAGAAAGACAGGGGAAAGAGAGGGGAGAGAGAGGTGAGAAATAGAAAGCAGAGAGTGAGGGAAGAGGAGATGGTAAGGAGAGAGAGGTAGAGGGGAAAAAGCGGGACAGATAGTGAGGGGACAGAAAGCGAGGGGAAAAGGGGACATTTATGAGCAGTTGTGAAAGTCTAAAAGTCAATTAGGAGTCTTGATGTAACTCTACTGTTTTACTGATTTAACAGAATAAAAGCCAACACTGTTAAAAATCAATTACTTGCCCAGGACAGTAACATTAGATCTTTCTTTAGACTGCTGAATTTCAAGTCACAAGACCCATTCTAGCTTTCCATGGTCTGGTTCTGAATTTAACTGGATTCACTATAGTGGCGTCGTGGACTAGTCCAACGGGTTGATCAGTCACTGACCGTGTGGACCTTCACTAAAGCTAGAAGATTTCACATCCTCTGAAAATGTGACAAGGCATTTACTTTTCCCCAGGTCAAAATACAGAACATATGCAACACATTATTAAAAGATAGCATCCAAAAAAAAAAAAAAAAACCAAATTCCACACCCCCACCCAAAAAAAGGATTTTTCTTAACCAAACCTCACATCTGCACACAAAAATTACTTTTAACAAGGACAATCACAATATTTACTATTTACGTAATTTGTTTTTGAAATTTGTAATAAACAGAAAAGTGCAGAAACCTTTCGAATGTTCTGTGTGTGTATACACGCACAGATACACATACATATACCCACAAACACACACACACACACACACACACACACACACAAAGTGCAGAAGCACTTTATGTCACATCACTTTTCTACAGTCATCTTCCTTTGCGATGCAATTTTCCTGCAGTTTTAACAACTTTTTAATGCCATCAGTAAAATTTGTTTTTGGTTGAGCGCGTAGCCACTGATGCACCGCTGCTTTCACATTCTTAAAGCTACTCTGAGTGGTCCAAAAAGGTGGAAATCAGATGGTGATAAATGGCACCTCTCAGCCACACCCAAATTACAACTCATCCAGACTTTCCACCATTTGTTTCCAACAAAAATATCAAAGTAAAGAAACTTTTTCAATGTCCCTCGTATGTCTATGTATATACAAAAAACCACACCTGCACACACCCCAGTACACACCCATCTTTGATGCTCTCTCATTCACTGAGAAATTGCAAACATATAACAAACGACAGGTGTGCTTCACAAAAACAGGGAAAAAACCCAAAAATATAAATAAATAAACCACTGACTAATTGAGATACAAGGTGTCATGACTACAGATGGGATCGAAATTCGGTTCCAAATAAGAACCGATTAGAAAATAACCCTTATAGTCACTAGGGATGTGACTTGTTGGCAAAAACACTATTCGAAAATCAATGAGACCTATTCGAATATTATTCGAAAATCGATCCCCTCCCCTGCCCACACGCACGCGCAAACACACGATGACAGTGTGTGAAACAGGTATTTTTCCACGTGTTTAATCACACAACACCCCCATTTAACATAAATATGATGTACATCGACGCGCTTTTTAGCCTTTTTACTTTTTTTGTGCTTGGCTTTTTTTCCAAACCTTCCAAATCACAGTACAGTAAACAAACATCTTCACTGAGGAACTCACCTACGAGCTGGCCTCAACCCCCCCGGAACCTCGGCCGAGCTGGTAAAGAAAGTCCAGGGCCAGTATAGTTCACGAACGATAGCCAGTCAGTTAGATGCCAGCCCGCTAGATCCGCTCGACAGCTAGACTTTACCGTGCACACGGTAAAGTTTCTTCTTCTGTTATTTTAGCCTATGAGCTAAGGCCTAGTCTACTGTGCCTGTAGGGAGTTTGACTGTTAGCGGCACCTTCAGGCTGAATTAACGCATTACATGAAATATTTTTGGGAAACGTCTTCATTTCTGTTCCATGTTTTTTCAGAGTCCCTTCAGTGAGATATGGCTAAAACGGTAATCGAAATAACTATTCGATATTCAAACGCATATCGAATATTCGACTATTCGAAAATCATGTCTCATCCCTAATAGTCACACGTGAACACACCACAGCACAATGTGAACAATGTGTAATTCTTTCTCTGCATTTTAACCCATTCACCAAGTGAAGCAGTGGGCTGCCGCCAACGAGGGTCGCCCAGGGAGCAGTGTGTGGGGATGGTGCCTTGCTTAAGGGTACCTCAGTGGTGACGCAGCTGCCCCCTAGGCCATCCAGCTGCTTGAATGTAGAATTGCAAATTGTTTTATTTTTAACAAATGAGTTGACTGGTTTGAATAATTCTGAATAAAGTTTGTTTTGATATTTAAACAGTTGTCTTTTTACACTTTTGTGGAAACAAAAAGAACCGGAATTGATTAAGCAGAACCGGAATCTAAAAAATTCAAACGATTCCCATCCCTAGTCATGACAAAGCGTGAACTTATCTGTTACTGGTTCTGGCATCTGGAACAAGGTGCTACAGTTTATTATTGCTTTAGAAATTCATTTCAGTGAATTCTATTTTTTTTTTTAAATAAAGGTAACTATTCATGAGAAAACTGCTCATGATGTAAAGGAACACAAGAAACTCAGACTGTGCTGATCAGCTGTCTCTGCAGCTCCGCAGGTGACATCCGTCTGCTGAGCTGCCAGTAAACGCTGACTAAAGCAAACCGTGGCCAAATGTTTACACTGTCTCTGTGTGCCGGCTGGGAACCGGGGAAAAGCAGGTCAAATCCTACTGGAGCACTTCCATGACCTCTAGCCCGGACTAGCCTTAGGATCTCAGGAAGATATTTAGGCTACTACAAGATTAAACGTGTAGAGCATGGTTTTCAAACACGAACTAGAATACAAGAAAGACAGAACACTGTCAGATAGTAATGCACAAAACTATTTAAAAGATGTGTTTGAACTTAAACATCAACTTGAAGGGTTTCCAAGTAAATACGCCGACTATGCACTTTGCTGATATCATGAGAATCACTAATAAAACGCCAATGTTTCAGTTACATTTCGCTTACTGCATAGAAGCCCATATACTTTTATTTATTCTTTTAAGCAGCAGCACATCTGCTTGAATCCTACAGCCTCTTTTCACACATTTCAGTTAATTTCACCAACAGGCCCATTTAAATGTTCTCTTTCGGGACAGGAGTGTAAATTTCTCAGCAATTCTGCGGCCATATCTGTCAACACGCCACATCTGTTTGCAATGCTGTGTATATCTGCCTGAAACTTTAACCAGCCAGACCAAGAACCAAAACTCCACAAGTCACTATAAAGCAACAGGATTAGATGTGTAAACATTAGGACTTGGTACTGACCAAACTACGTCACTACATCAGTACCAATACGCATTAAATCAACCAGTACCAAAAATCAGTACCTCAACGCAAGTACAAAACAGTCAGGGCTATAGTGACCCAAATGTGGACTGGACTCAAACCCTGATGCAGAGTGCGTTCTAGGCAATATTTGTAATGAGAAATACAAAGCAAGCCATGGTTACACATCGAGCATGAGGAAACACCTGGTCAAATAAAATACATCTAAAACAGACACTTCACACTTAAAAGCTGAAGCTGACAACGTTGGCAGCATGTCTGCATCCAGAAGCAAAGAAGCTGAAATCTTTATGAAAGATAAAAACTAACTAACTGAGGCATTCACAACTTTACTGACAATTTCAGAAAATTGACCAGTCAGTTGTTGGAGAAAACAGGCGTTTTCTTCAGTGTTGGCTGACATTAACTTTGCATTTTACTGGGTGTATCGAAATTAAATACCTGAATGCTTGTTTACCATTTTAAAACAATAATGTAACATTCTAAACGTTTGTATAAAACCAGAAGCACTGTTTTCTAGGAGATATTACAATATGCAAACAGTATGATAGTGATCTAGACAACAGCAGACAGTGACCAAGGACAATAACGCATCTATTTAACTAGTGATGGGTAAATCCATGATTTTCCAGTACAGATTCTTATAAAATACATTTTTTACTTTAATACTAGCATTATTTTTGTTGAAATTGTGCTGTTTGTTAGTAAGGTTACAGTATCACAGAACAAATAAACTACTAAGCACTTATTAGAAGAGCAAAAATATACACAACTACACTGAGCAACAGCTGTAAAATTTTGTAAATATCAAAAACACATCAATCTTGGCTGAATCAAACAAATGAATGCAAACGAATACTATTTAAATTACGTGAAATCTGAGACATGACATAAGCAGAGTGTAAAGAAATGAACATTTCCAAGATATCCTCACTGCTGGAACAAACTGCCCATCGGTATCAGATCTACACCAATTGTCGCCTAAAACTGCTGCTAAAGCTGCACTATTGTCCTCTGCCTTCTTTTAAGCATTTGCACTTCTGTTGCACTTTCAGTTTTTCAGTATTATTTTTTCTTTTATTTCTTCCGTCATGTTATTTGATTCTATTTCATTATTTGTTTTCTATTTCTGTAAAGCACATTGAATGACCTTTTGTGTGATAATGTGCAATATAAAATCTGATATGATATCGGTATTGGGTCCGATATAGCCGTAAATCTGATATCGGTTGGACAGCCCCATCTCTGTATTCCAGTTTGCTGCTTGCGCTGGATCTTAAACTCGACGCTGTGTAATACGAAGATGCATCAGCAGACAACCCAAAAGCGCAAGGAATATCTGAGAAGACTCTTAGCTCTCCCTCAAGACCTCTTTGGGGTTCTTTCAGGGGCTATTCTGTGCGTTTTGTTGGCTGGTTTTGCCCTCTCCCCCGCTCTCTATCTCTCAAAACACGAGGCTAAAGTTGGGCATCTCATAACTCGGCTGGTCCACCTTAAATACAGAAGTGGTTAAATTACGCTCTGCCCATGTCGTGTCTCCGAATTCACGTAATTCATTTTGCACTTTTTTTTTTCCCACAATTGTTGCTGCTAAAACTGACATAATACTTGAACAATTTAGATGATTCTCTCAAAACACGACAAATACTAAAGTTGTGCATCTTTTCACTTGGCCGGTCCACCTTAAATACAGAAGTGGTTAACTATGCTGTCCACTTCTTTAGTAAGAAAGATTAAATGGAGATTAAAGTTACTTAAACGTAATATTCGTGTCCGGTAGAGTTTTATGAGCAAGAATGCAGCAATCAGTGACTGTTGATTAGCGCGTCAGTAACTTTTCTTTTTTGGACAAGGCAGGATAAATCATCAAAACACCAGAAAATGTACCACCAGGTACTGAAATCCAGGTACTGGTACATATATGGTTTTAAATGAACCTAATACCATATGTACCATAATACCATATGTACCATAATTTTGAGAGGAGTATGAGGAAAGCCAAAAAGATGACTTAAACGTGAAATGCAAAATACTTCAACACAAACCATAAACTTTTACTTTGCCAAACTGGTGAATGTAAACAAATCCAATCACATTCAACTACTGCACATGGTTCCTGCAGAGCTTGAAACACTTGAAAGCATAAAGGAAATACTATCGTCTTACAAAACAGTTTCTATTTACACCAAGCAGATCTTTAGAAGAAAAAAAAATCAGGTCAAAAGGTTCACGCTGACACTAGACATTTGTCAGACTAATAACCGAGACTGATGTAGCATTCTTCAGCTCGAGACATATAAAGAACTGAAGTTCAGAGCTAGCAGTAAAACAGCAAGATGAGAAGAGGAAAGAAAAACACAATCTGCTTCCCTTCGACCTGGAACCCTCACACAGCATCTTGTACCTGTAACACCATGAATCCGTCTCTTAATGATATTTCCGATTAAAGACAGATCCGCACTGCAGACAACCTCAAAGACCCGAGAGGCGCTTTTTAATGCATCTAAATTTATATTTCAGCAAAAAAAAAAAAAAAGCTGCACGATATACTGTCCGTTCACCGTTCTTGCAATATCTCTGCAATACTGATATCTGACATGCAAAAGAAGCTCTAACCAATCAGTGTTCCTGACATGATCAATCACAACTCCAGGTGAGTCTTCATGCAATCAACATTAAAGGTGTTGGCAAATCGACGCATGAATGGGCGGAGCTAAACAGCTGTAGCTAGAAAAAGAGGTGTTAAATGTGTTGGACAAAAATTATGGTCCCATGGGCTGTTCTTGTAGCTTATTTTCCCCACATATGAACTGTAACAATGGCAACAGTATATGATCTGATCAGTGCAGAACGATCTGAAACGATATTTACAGACGTTACACATTTTTAGTGATGACATACATATACAAACAAACTTCTAAATTTATATTTTTGTATTTATATACTGTACAGTTTCCCCACTTGTGGGACTAATAAGGGGTTTTGTCATCTTACATGGGCCCTTGAACACCATGAAATGTGTCACAATAAAGGCAGTAAAAACCACAATACTGATATGCCGTCCATATCATGCAGCTCTACATGTTTTATACCGATCATTCGCGCGTGAGAACCTCAGGAGACAGTAGTCATCACAACCTTTTGATTGACAGCTCCTGCATCCTACCTAAGAACCCTGTTTTGTTTCAGACATGATGCTGGACATCATACTAACCCAAACTTGTATGGAGGACGAAGACAAATAAACTAGAGATGAGCGCTCAAGATAAACCGCCATTCAAACAGAACAGGCCTAAACAAATCCGACATAAAAACATGATTTAGTTTAAGCTCAGCAGACATTACAAAACTAACAGACACTCCTGCTGATTTATCCCTCAAGTTTACATATTAACCAAAGGTTTCACTGAAAAATGCAAAATACAGAATGGAGGTAAGTAAGATAAGCCTATATGTTTTACAACGTTCAAAGTCTTAAACCCTCTGAGAAAGTTCAGCACTGATAACCTGATGCTGCTGATGTGGAAACACAGGCACTAATGGAAGTAGTGGCCACACAAACCAGTTATTTTATTACAGGCCTTGAAGACCATGAGGAAAAAGAACCCAGGAAAGAAAAGTTCACTATAGACCAACAAAAATCAAAGCCATTGGTTAAATCATTATTTAGAACTGAGCTGAGTGACAGCGGCCATAACGTAGCCTTGCAGCGACAAACTGTGCCGGCAAAACTCTGCTGTACCCTGTTGATTTACACACGCATACACAGCATTGATCTCAATTCATGAATATGCAATTAGGTGCACTTTAATTCAAAGCTGTTATCGCAGCACCAAATTGTTATTCTAATTATTGTATAATAGCGAAGTGTAAATCCAAGAAAGGTGGTTAAAGGGCAACACAACAATATTTAAATCTCCAGAAGTACCTTTAAGCACCTCTCAGTACATAAACAGTTTACTGGATCCTTTAAAACGTATTAATAAACCACTGGAGTCCTCAAAACTCCAAAGACATTCTCAGACATGAATTTGGTGGTGGTGGTGTGGGGGGGGGGGTGTATTTCAGCATGGTTATGGGGCAAATAAGAACTTGAGGCTCCAAGATATTCCACGATCCTCTAATCTACTTAGTCTCAATCTCAGCTGCGGGCCTGAAGGTTAGGGAGTTGCCCGTGCGACCAGAAGGGTCATTTTAACCCCAAGACTGCTAGTGGCACCCCCGAGGTACCCTTGATCACAGGTACCATCTCCACACACTGCACCCAGGTGCCCACTGTTGGTGGCTGCCCAGTGCTTCACTTAGTGAATGGGTTAACTGCAGAGAAAGACTGAGAAAGTCAGGCTGTTCTCACTGTGTGGAGTGCTATGGTGTGCTGTACTTTAAGCTGAATGACAGGCCCTGCAGTCAGGGGTGTGTCTGTGGTCATAGTAAACATGTGTGATGAGGTTGTGTTGCAATTTTTCACTTTGACTCAACTGACAGATCACCGAGTGGTGGGACCAGAATCAGTGGGAAAACAAATCATTAATAAACTAAACCATCTCCCTTTGAACATCCTGTTTTTCCAACAGAGCTCAAAACATTACGCAAGCAGTCAACTGATATCGTAACGTAACGGCCCACTTCCTCATTTTCATTCAAAAGCCCCCGACAGTAAAGAACACAGGCTGCTCATAAAACATGGTGCCAATGTGCTGGTCTGAACTGGGAAGAGCAAGATTTAGTCTCTTTATGTAAAGATAGCATCTGTCACTTAGCAATCAAACACCGTTAAACAGCAGAAATCTACCGTTTCTTCAAAACTATGCAGAATTACAGCTTTTTTGTTTGAACAGGCCTGTTCTGACAATCTGTCAAATGTGAAAAAATGTGCAGTTTCAACTGTAAAGCAAAGTCACGCAATACAGTGCATTAGCAGGGAATCCCTGATCCCAGTGAAGAGTACTGGCATTATTAAGCCTGATTTTATGTTTCCCGTTTCGTTTTTACATGTCTGCTGTAGAAATGAAATAAAAAGCCAACTCGACCAATCTGCAGCAGTAAATAAATGTTAAATGTTTGCATTTTGGAACTGATTTTAAAGTGGAAAACCTGCTGTAAACTAATGCTTATAAAAACTTCAGGGCATATTTTGACAGGTGGCTTGAACTGTACTGAATTTTGACCAAATTTGTATTGAAGTTGTCACTGTGTCCTCTAGAGTTACATTACAGTAAAAACATACTCTAATACAAGTTTGAAATTAAGCAGAGTTTCACACGGAGGTCATATTCCTTATCCATTTTCACCCTTATTAACCCAGTCATGTCTCTCTCCAGGTTGGATAAATGATGAATATCCATCAGTCTCCACTGCATTAAAAAAAAACTCAATTCCTTCAAAGAGAAACAGTTCAAAACTCTTAACACATCCCCTTCAACTAACTTTGCTTTTCCAGCCACACGTTAACAGAATCAGGATTGATACTGTTGCAAAATACAAGTACACAAGGCAGGTGTCCTCCAGACCTGGAGCTGTGAAGCTCAGGTTCGAAGACACTGAAAGGGTCAGCTGGGACAGAGACAAGTCATAACACTCTTTGTGGGCAGAAACTGAAGCCCACAGGCTCAGCCTGGTCAACAACTAGTTTTAACAGATTCCAGCACTCAGAACTCTCATCTGGTTCTCACACTGTCTTGAAACTTCCTCAAAATTGAAATCACTTTGGAGGGGGGGGGGGCATCTGCCAGATTAAGGTAATGTAGTTCCATTCCAGTGCAGTAAGCAAACCAATAGCCACCAGTTCTCCAATTAAATTATTCCGATAATGACATGCAAGAACTCGAATGAGAAGTTTAGCTGCAACACTTATAACCTGCACAAAACTCACTTTTCTAAAAGGAACAGAACTGAGAAGTGTAAACAGCTTCATCACAGAAGTGCCAACACAAACCAAAATTCTGATCCTGTGCAGGTGCTTGGCTGTGTGGAATACAGGCAGAGCTCATGCCTACTGAGAGTAAATTTCACTGTACCGGTTTACAGCCTAAAGCTCTGGTAAAACGCTTCTGCTGATTTCAGGGCTGAGAATACCAAACATGAGAACCCTGATCACAACAAGCAATGAAGCCAAGCAGCGCCCAGACGCTCCAGCGTGGTCTTTTTGGTCAGCTAGATTACTCCCACACACACGCACACCTTCCCAACGAAGCTGCTTGGTCTGCAGGCTCTTCCTTGAACTTTACGTTCCACCTTTAACGCTGCAACACTTCCATGCAGCCACTGCACTGTTTAAGTTGAACTGAACAACTGAATGAGAATCTGGATACAGTCTTCAGTTTTACAGTATTATCCCCAAATATAAAAAGTCATCCGAGTCATTAAAGTGCCTCATTCCAGCACAACGGGCCCCAATCCTTTTTGCACTGCAGACCAGTTTCATGCAAGATAATTTTAATACAGACCAGGGGGTGCATAACAAAACACAAAGCACATAAAACTGAATTATTATACTTGATAATTACATATAGGCTAACGTAACTGCAATTACATGGACAAGAATATGTTTTCAGTGCTGTGTATACATACATGTATTTCAATAAGGCAAATGTAATGTAGGAGCAATGTAAATACAATTTTCAAAAGTTTTATAATATTCTTTCTGCATTGCCCAATACCAAGCGATCCACTGCCTGGTATGGGACCTCGGCCTGGTGATTGGGGGCCCGTTTTAGCACACCAACCTGGGGTGCCCAGATGTCCAGAGAACATCACAGCATGAAGACATCAAGCAGTAAATGCCTTACTCTTTTAACACAACTGGCTTTTACAAGGTACTGACATAGGGGCTGAACAGGTTACATCTATGTTCTCGTCAACCTGGCTTACTCCAGGGAGGGGTTTCTCCCAGGCAGCAGGTTCATCTGATTGGGATGGTAAGTTGGATCTTTTACACTCTTGAATTTTAGTAATGCATGACCCTTACAGTAATGCATGAACACCAGACCAATTGAAGCAATAGGCTGCCACCAAGTCGACGGGTGCCAAGGGAGCAGCGTGTGGGGATGGTAACTTGCACAAGGGTACCTCAGTGGTAACAGTAGCAGTTCTGGGATTGAAACCCACAACCTTTTCATTGCATGGGGCAACTCCCTAACCACTAGGCCACCAGCTGCTCTGATTATTATTAGTCCAAACAGGTTAAAACTCTTGCTCTGTTTTGATCAGAATGGTGTCTATCCATGTGTACTGTTTTTAGCCTGTGCACCCCCTGCCGGCGAAACTGCGCCACTGCAGCGCCGCAGCCCTGAGACCACAAAATGGCGTCTCGGCGCTGGTCACGTGACTCCTTTGTGTTTTTAACCTCGATTATCGTCCGAACGGGGCGTAACAACCCGAATATTCCTCTCGAAATAATAACATAACGACTCCGCGACACAGCTAAGGCCGGAACATTTGAGGTGGGGCGTGCAGGAGACCCGTTTTCACCGTGACGAACGGGGTTGTGGAACGGAGCGACCGCCATTTTGTGCGAGCCTGCGCAGCGACGCTCTGCTCCCGAAAAAAAACAAACTTTACCACGCGCGGAGAGCCACCCGGGACACGCAGGAACGTACCGATTCCTCCTCCTTCTCCATGCCCGTGGGCATCTGCGGCACGGCGCGGTTGATGGAGGCATACTCGTGCAGGTCGGGCAGGTCCTCGCAGCGGTGCACGGGCAGGGGCTTGGCGGCGTCCAGCGCGCGCGCCCGGAACGACAGCTTACTCATCCTGCAGGGTCTCTCTCTCACTGTCCTCCTCTCTCAGGGTCTCTCCTCTCTCTTCTCTCTCTCTCTCTGCCCAGGGGCCCGGCCCGGCCCGCCGCTCATCCAGCGCTCCGCGGCCGGGGGGGGCTCAGGGGGGGGGCTCCGTGTGCTCGGCCGCTCAGAGCCGCTCCGCTCCCAGCGCCATGCACAACATGGCGGACATTAAAAACACTCTACTCACACACCTCCCCCTCCCCCTCATACTCTAACACGCACTCTAACAAACACACTCATATATACACACATACACCAGCCATTCGCACTACGGACAGAGCGCATGCGTACACGGAGGGGCGGGGGAGAGGGAGGAGCAACACACTGTCAGTCACTCGCCTGTCGTCCCTCCCCCTCCTCCTCTCTCTCACACACACCAGTCCAGGCACACACTATTGCACTTCACACACACTCTACCCTTAGTGGGCAAGGCCCCTACTTCACCACGAGGGACATCTACATTAAAAAGTTATATACACACAACGTGGTACCTTGCCCAAGGGTGCAGGGCTGCTCAGTGGTGCCACTGGCAGTCCTGGGATTCAAACCCACACAGCTCCCTAATCACCAGCTGATATATATATATATATAATTTTTTTCCCCCGAAAAAAGGCATTTTGTTATATATTTGAGTTTGGTACCATTGTACCACAACATTAGATTGTCCCCACACACCGCTCCCTGGGTGCTGTGTTCCTGGCTGCCCACTGCTTCACTTGGTGAATGGGTTAAACGCAGAGGCAGACAGTCAGAATCAGATGTCTCTGGTCTGATCTGCTCAGGCAGGAGCTCAGCTGATTTATTGGTCAGTTTGATAACTGATATTTGCTCCAGTTCTGACTCTGTGGGGTTCTCTGTGACGAGGGGCTGTAAGCAGCATTTGGTTTGTGTTGGGAAACCCCGCCCTCTTCTGGCAGCACTTGGGAACTACAGTGACAGTGTCAGCAGAGTGTGCAATTACTCTACCCAACATAAAACACAATCAGTTCAACAACACTATATTGACAGAAGTATTAGGACACAAAGTCCAAAATGTCTTGGTGTGCTTGATTTTATACACCTATGGCAATGGGTATGACTAAAAAACCTGAATTCAACAATTAAGAGGATTGTCCCAATACTTCTGTCTTTTATAGTTTACCTCCATATTCCATTAACCTGTTTTCAGAAGAAACTACTCCAGAATCTCCAGATCTTGCACAGGTGTGAGCCAGGACATATTCCACATATGTTCCTCTCAACATGACTTGTTAAAAGACGGTTGTAGTATGTAGTATGTCCGGTTGTATATCCATTTTTCTTATTTTTGTTTTGGAGAAAATAGTCCTAATGCAGAATGCCCGAAAATTAATTCACTTAATCTTCATTTGTAATACATCATCTGGCCACCTTTCAGTAAATAAAATTCCAGCCTAAACATCAAGAAATCGCCTTGACCATGTGTTCTCTTAGGATTAGGGTTTTACTTTCTTCAACAAAAAGGAGGAGAAACTCGCACAAGAATTAGTCGACTTCCGAGATATTTCTGTGCAATTTGCTCAGAACCATGAAGCAGTAGGTAGAAGACCTCAGCAACACCACCTTACCGCAACATATCACAAAAATCCAAACCATAAACAACTCACCTTTAAACCTTGGTGCCATGTTGTTTCCAGAGGTTTGCCTGTTTAATGTGATATTCAGAATATCCAGTGAAGTCCAACAGACCTACAAAGTGAATAGAAAGTGTTTTCAGTGCTAGAAGCTACACAATGACAAAATTGGCAATAAATCTGAATGAAACAACTAATCCTGCTTCAGTAACTGGTTCAGTACAGTCCAGCACCATAAGTCCTGAGAGACGCTAGTTCAACAGCCAGCTTTTAATTACTGGCCAGACTATTTTAGTCTGAGAGTTTACTGGACTTGATCATACACAATAACTTACGAACAGAAATTAAGTCTGAACTTGGAATAAATTCATCTTTAAATAGTAAGAATTTGATTTGCACAGCAATCAAATCTGATTCATTTTTTGAACAGTTTAACTATTTCTTTCACCCTAGATACTAGGTTGAAATACTGTTCAGAGATAACATTTAACAGCTGATGTGGTTTAAATTTCTAAAACATACCATCACAAAGACACACATTCTTTCTATAATATATAGATTTTGACCACAACTGAAAGCAAAAAGAAAAATTTAACTAATACATGCTCTCTGTAAATGCAGCCATGCCTAGTTGGTTGTGCTGAAAAATGAACAATATAAAGACAATTTTGTACCCAGTGATGCAATAAATGGCCAAATACGCTGTGAGGTTTAAGGTTTAATAAAAATATACATAACCAGTCAAAGACATATTAAATATCCCCATAACAACATGTTTATTGTTTAACCAGGTCCATGCATGGCAGATACTAGGATACAAAAGACTACTCTAGTAATAGTCATGCTTTAGGTTTGAGTATTTATGAGGAATTTACTATAAAACAGAAACATATATGTAAAAATAAACTTGCTTAGATGTCTTATACGCACCAAATGTCTGTGTTAAAGGCAGATAAATTTTGTACTTTTGATATTGTACTTAAAATTTTGGAATTAAGTTTTAAAGTTATTCTTAGGAACGGCTAAACCCCTGACACTGACCCTTCATCTCTCCGCTAGCTTTGTGGATGATTAATCTTACTTCCAGTCATGGCGGACAATCAAATTTAATCCCAGGTCAACGTTTTAATCTGATTTTCTAATCCATGATCAACACGTAGTGGGGCAACTTCAATCAGTTAAAAATAAAACCTACATCAGGTGTATTAAACTCCAGGCCTGGAGAGCCGGTGTCCAGCACAGTTTGATGGTTCTCCTCCTCAAAACATCCACCAAATCTGACAATGAACTGGCGAGGTGAACAGGTGTTTCTGAGCAGGGAAATCACCAAAACCTGCTGAACCACGGCCCTCCAGGACTGGAGTTCCACACTCCTGACCAGAGATGGGGACTCGAGTCGCACAAAGACTTGTGACTTGACTTCAGACTTGCCCTCAATGACTTGAGACATCACTCGGACTTGGGTGTTGTGACTTGTGAATCATAACTCGTAAACAATGTTAATTTCATGGAATTATTTATTTATATCTCGCACTCTTTTCAACGACCCCTCCTTTGCCATAATTACCTCCGAACACCATCCACCTCGCCCCGGTGTCCCATTACTTTTGCCCGAGGTGAACGGTTTTCGGTTTTCAGCTAAGAATGGATTTCGAGGGGTCATTGGAAAGGTGTCACCGAGCCCTATCTAACTGCGAAGTTACACATTTAGAGTGTGAGAGATATTTTTCATATTTAATGTTTAGATTTAAGATCATTTAAGGCAAATCCTCCATGTTGGTGAGGGCATATCACATCACACAGTCCAGCCCCCTGCTAAGCAACAGCCAATTGTAATCGTGGGGCGTGGCCAATTAGCATATCTTCTAAACATTTACAGCTCAAAAATCCCACGTTTAGAGTCGCCATTTGTAAACATTGCCTTTCAAAGACTTGAGACTTGACTTGGAAAAATGACTTGTGAACATCTCTGGCTCATATGCATTTGAAACAAGTCCATATGCATTTGACAATGGTGGCGTTGAGCACTGTCTAATGAGTCCAAAATCTCCCATAGATCAAATCAAATACATATCCAGTCATTCTGTCCATCAGGATAGAAGCGTTTCATCAGGTGGAGGGTGAAGGGGATCAGATCAGTCACATTGTACTGATTTTCATTGACCCCTCTAATGAAAAAATCAACCCAAATAATGCCTCCATAATACCCTCCACAGCATCACAGAGCCACCAGACTCTCACTGCAGAGGTTAAACACTCTTTGATTCTTAAACACATTCTTTGACATACGCCACACATTCACTCGCCCACTTGAGGAGAATATGATGAAGGATGACCTGACCATTTCACATTTTCCACACCTGTATAGACCAGTGTCCGCATCTCAAATGTTTGTAATGAGGGGTTTATGCTCTGCAGCCCCACTATAATGTCCCTCTTTATGCAATTATGGACAAACTGTTCCTGCATTGACATTCTCAGTCCCCTGAGGAACAGTTGCTCTTCTGTTTATCCAGCTAATGATATACAAGAAAAAAAATTAATGCATGAGCATCAAACTCATTGAATGCATGCTTTGGAGCACAATTTTCAAACACAGATTGCTAAATGTAGATGTTATGCAAGTCACTGTTCAAACACCAGCCTGTTGAGCTCCAATTATGAAGCCTCTTATAAAACCTTCTCCTATTGCCTGTAATTGTATCTTGCTGATCACCTGCCTGTAAGTCCCCTTCATTCTGTAGAGCATTTATGAGGTCAGACACTGATGTTGGTGAGAAGGTCTGGATCACAATCTCCGTTCCAGTTCATCCCAAAGGTGCTGGATGGGGTTGAGGTCAGGACTCTGTGTGGCCAGACAAGCTCTTCCACATTGAACTCCTCCAGCCACGTCTTTATGGAGCTGCTTTGTGTTCTGGGACACAGTCCTGCTGGAAACTACTGTGTCCCATATAGTGTATTTGCTTAAATGGATTTATTTAGGCATACTTTTCAGCCAGGCTAACTTGCACCTAAGTCAACCTGACTAATAAAAAAGAGAGAAGGGTGATATAGAAAAATGGGGATTGATTTATCACTGAACCCAGCAAAGTATCTGGGAAGCAGTTTCCTTTGTTCTGGGTGCAGTACTGTGTTGTGAAAACCTGCTGTTCACTCTAATCAGCATTTCAGTGACAAAACCTGCAATGCTGCACTATTTAAGCACATCTGTGCACTTTAATATCCATGCACAATTAATGTACTTCTTAAGGATAACCTGTGCGATCTACATTGATGGCTGTGAGACCACAGCAAAGTTTATTGAGATTTAACATCATGAGATTTAACAGCCATGTAGCAGACTATGCTAAGAACCTAATGAACTGAATGGATAGACTAGAGACCTCAAAACGGGTGCAAATAGTGTTCTCTAGAATAAGACCATGGAGGAACCACTTTTGGTTCCCTAACAAACTTTTCAACGAGTGGCTTCCTAAAGAACCTTTTAATGGAGTGCTTTGAACTGGTTTGTGTTTTTGGTCCAACGAACCCTTTCTGACAGCTTTATTTTTAAAAGTGTGCGATGAACGATGGTTAAACTGCACTGAAAGCCTTTGTCTTTGGTCTGGGTGTCTGTGTGGCATCTGCCCTCGGTCCCAGTGCTGGGTAGACAGCACAGTGGGTGGTGTGTGTATGAAAGCCAGAGAGAAACAGAGTGGCCCCTACTGTCATGCAGGGGTCAGCTTTATTTCTAACCAGCCTGTTGAAGGTTTATTAGGTGAGAAGTGCAAACACAGGCTTTGCACACACACACACACACACACACACACACACACACACACGCACAGAAAGCGATTCTGGTGGTGCTGTCACACACTAAAGGACAGAATACGTTAAGCAGTCTGGAAGATAGATAAGGACCAATATAGAAGTACAGTTATAAGGTGCCGGGGACTCACCACGGGCTCCTCAATGGGCTTCAGTACTTTATTCGGGTCCTCAGTAAAGCCCATTTTCAGGAGTCATTTTAGTTACGCATACAGTTGCTTGTGGAAAGAAAAATCAGCTTTACATTTTGTCCTTTCTTATTGTTAAAAGGACATAAACTATATTCTTGATTGTGTAACATACAGTCACGGAAAAAAATAAGAGACTGGATATTGCTTTTGTAGTGTGTGGAGTGTGTGTGTGTGTGTAAAATGCGCAGGTCTCTATTGTTTTATACACTACTGACCAGCACTTGATTCAAAATTCCAAACGAAAAAACGTTGGGAGAAAATAAAAAAATAATATATATAAATATTTTATTATACCTGGGAAATGTTAAACTACACTCTTACATTATTTTAGAACTGCAGCAATTAAAGCAGTGATGTTAAGAGCGGAGTGTGTGAAACTGAACAGGAGTGAGGCTGCTGGAATACAGAAAATAGAAAAGCTGCTCTACACACACTACTGCACTCACAACACACACACACACACACACACTACTGCACTCACAACACATACGGCGACGTTTCTTAATTTTACACACACACACTGCAATAGTTCAGAAAAGAATAGACACCTGTGCATTTTACACACATTCACACACACACACACACACACTTCACGCTCCTGACACGTGTTTTTAACTTCATTCTCAAGTTTCCGTTACTGAAGTTAATGAATAAAACAAATACTAATGAAGTTCTAGCACGTTTATGATGCTACACTATAATTGTGAATGAGACAGTGTAACTGTGGGAGGGATGTTGATAGTTCTGCTTATTTGTTTAAATATAATCAAGCAAATTGAAGTGAGGGTAAGAGCATTTTGTATGTTTAGTAATCATTCGCCCCTGCCTCGCGGCTGTTGACCCCGGGATAGGCTCCGGGGGGGCCCACGACCCTAATGTGGATCAAGTGAATCCAGAAAATTTTATAGCCCCTTCCCAATATAACATGTTCTGAACACTAATAATTAGTCTAAAATACTTACCATATGATTGGCCAGGTGGTGTAAGCAGTGTAACCCCAAGTTGAAAATCAACCATACCAGTAACTAAGCTGCCAGTAACTTACTGTAGATTTACAATTTTGTGTTTATATTTCTTGCAGTGGAGGCAAAAGTATTTTGGCTGTGAGTCATTTCGGCCAGTGGTAAAGGTCTGTGCTAGAGTTGAGCATCGCAGTGTTCTGGTGTTAACACGGCAAACGCTGGCGAAGGTTGGTAAGGCAGGTTCAAAACATGATGACCTCTGTTTATGTAGCCATTTGCATAAATAGTTTTGATTGTGGGGCTCTGAAAACAGCACAGAAAGCGAAGGCTTCACTTCCTATGAGATAGAGAACATCCTTCAGGCTCTAAACGAAAACTCCACTTAGCGCTTGAGCCAAAGTAAATACACAGAGATAAAAGCACATGGACTTCAAAGACAGCCATGCTGGCCCATCTGGTGCTTCATCACACTGTGCGCCATTAGGAGTGAAATGCAAAAGTGGAAATATTCCTGTTAATAGTGTGATAATGACTGAAAAAAATAGCATGGCAAAAACACAACACAAGTCACTCTGCCAGCTATGCCATGCTACAATTTTTGCAAAAGGCATCTATATCATACAAAAAAGACTTTACTAAAAATAGTGTAACCCTCTTTGGTGCTATATACAAATATATACAACATTTTAAAGTATTTGGTTGAATCTCAAATGGTTACTCCCTTGAGACTGTAGGGACTGTAGACTGTAAGTAATGAAATTTTGTCTTTTTCACTCAATTAGAGAATTGTACACATATGGCTGAATTCCAAATAAGGATTTGTTAGACATATTATAGTGAATGAGCTATTTTAAGACATAGATGGTGTATTTTACATGGAGCAGGGTTGAATATGAATCATGTTTGAAAGTTTGGGAACCTTTTAGAATTGTTCTTAATTATGACCTAAAACATATTCAGACTTTTACACAGGTCTAAAAGTAGACAAAGAAAGCCAAATTAAATAAATATTATACTTAGTTGTATATGTATTGAAGAAAATCATTCAATACTACTTAGAAAAGAATCTCCTTTTCAAAATATTCACATTTTGTTGCATTGTAGCTGTATTTACTCAATGCAACATATATCATCCAAGTGAAAGATATGAGAGCAACAGTTCAGAAAAAACAGAATCTTTGAGATGGATAAAGGGTCAACCCCCTCCTAAAAAATTACTTGTAAACTCAATCAGGGGTAACTAATCACAAGCACACACCAAGCCTACAGTAAAGTATGGTGGTGGCAGCATCCTGTTGTGGGTTTTTTCTCTTCAGCAGGGAGTGGAGCACTTATCAGGATAGAAGGAAAGATGGATGGGGATAAATACCATTGCCAATGGGAAGAACATTCACAGGATGATGACCTGCAGCACACAGTAAAAAAATGACCACACAGTGTCTGAATGAGAACGAGGTCAATGTCCTTGCATGGCCAAGTCAGAGCCCAGACTTAAACTCCTTTTAAAGTCGGAATGACTTAAAGACTGCAGTCCACAAATGGTCACCATGTAGTTTCACTCATCTTAAACAATTCTGTAACGAGGAGTAGGCAAATATTGCACAGTCTTGATGTGCATTTTTTTTCTGAACTGTTGCAATCTTATCTTTTATTTGAAGTTGGGTAAACACAGTCGGAAACATTCTTTTTTGTGTTTCTTTATTTCAGACTACAAAGCAACAAAAGATTTTATATTTAAAAAATATTTTACATTTTAAAGGGGCAGCTGATGGCCTGGCAGTTAGGGAGTTGACCCTGCGATTGGAAGGCCATGAGTTTGAATCCCAGGACTGCCAGTGGCACCACTGAGGTACCCTTGAGCCCCACACTCTGCTCCCCGGGCGCTGCATTGCTGGCTGCCCACTGCTGAATAAGTTAAATGCAGAGAAAGAATTTCATATTGTTCACACTGTGTGGTGTGTTTACGTGTAACTAAAGGGGGGCACTTTACTTTTCTATACCCACTGTATCCGTGAGTGGCAAAAGCATGTGAACTAGGATTAGCAGTTAATTTGAAGGTGAACAGTTCATGTAGAAAAACCCACCAGTTTCTCTGAGTTGAAACTGTTCTGTGTGGAGGAATTCTTCCAAGATTATTTACAGAACGGATCGCCAGTAACCAAAGTGTTTAGTTGCAGTTATTGCTGCACACGGGGGCCACGTGGGACATCAGACACTGAAGCAAAGGGTCACACCATAGATATACAGTATAATATGGGATTATCAATACATTGCCAAGCATAATATGTCTCATTTACTTCATTGAGTTCTCTTTATCTACTTCTAGCAACGTCCAGTGGTTTTAGGTCATATTTACACAGAAATATCGAAAATTCTAAACACCACTGTAAAGGGCTGATGAGCTGAGAATGAAGAGTCTGGAAGGCACCAGTGTTGGTATACCTTGAAAGTGGTCCATTAATCTGGCTGAACTCGAAAGCTCATTTTTGTTTGTTTTCCACCAGGTATTCCTGCTGCTCTCCACAAGGGTGAGTCATTGTTCCAAGTATCAGACTGTGGAGAGACGCCTCACTGTGGGTTAAACACAGGGGCTAAGAAAAGCATTGTTTAAAAATAAAGGTCTCCAAGGGTTCTTTGGAGTGACGGCATAGGAGGACCAATATGGGTTCCTACAGATTCTTTCAATAGATTTAGCTTTAAAGGACTGTTTTTGTAAAAGGGATGTGTAGAAAAGGACATTTTTGGAGTTTTCAGACCCTAGACATAATGTGTGTATGTGAGAGTGTATGGTACTTTGTAAACTTAGACATTTACAGTTACAGCATTTGGGAAACGCTCTTATCTAGACCTTGTAGTCTACTAGAAAATATGTTAACCTAGTGAACCTCGACTTATCAATGTGTGCTGCAGGCTCTTGTCCCACAACACACACACACACACACACACACACACACACACATACAGAACTCATCTCTGCTGGCACATTTAATCCAGCTTTTCCTCTTCAGTCAACAAAGAAATGCAGAAACATCACAGTGGAGCCTCAGACAGGTTATTCTTCACATATCATCGCCTCCATATATTTGTCTACAGCTGAAAATGAAAATGTCAATTGCTTCATCCATATAAAAATATGACAGATATTAAATGTTGTACTATACGCCTACTGTCACCTTATAATAATATGATATTTCAATTCCTCTTATTCGGTGTCCTTGTAAAAAAGCATTTTTTTCTTGTTTTTTTTCGAGACTAAACATGTATGTTTAGTTAATGGTGATTAAGGTATGAATTAGGTAACGGAATTCCCAGTAATAAACTTCCTCTGGCTTTCTGCAGCTTTCCAAAGTAAACATTTTGTATGTTCCATTATTAGAAACAACTGGGCCTCTGAGCGCCACACTAACTCGACATGAACCCACATACCAGCTACAATAATCATTAGGCATTTTTAACACTGCTTTTTTAGACAACCGTCTCTGGTTCCAATTTAATCTCATTGTAAAAGCTTCACCAACGATTTCCCCCCTGAAAAAAAAGGTCCCGGACGGTTTTCGGCTACAGAAAGGGTGAAGGAAATGCAGACGTACACTTTAACGCAAGCGAACTCACTGTTCCACACAAAACGACCCACAGACAAAAGTCATATTCACCCTTCCGCCACTGGGACACACAGAAAATATGGACACATACTGGTAGACCGAAGCAGCCCAACAAATATTTAGAACAGCCTGAGAGACCTGCCGCATCAGCACTAGAGATAAGAACACACACACACACACACACACACGCACATAGGTCCCATATACAGTACGGTGCAAAAGTCTCATTCTGTTTTTGGCAGTAACAGAATAAAGAATAATAACAGCACTATAAAATATACAAAATGAAAGCAAACTGTATAAATAAAAACAGTTAAAAGAAAGAATGAACTGTTTTCAGAAAAGTAGTTGAGCTAGTTTTTTATTTTTTAGGCAATCAAGCAATACCTGGCACAAATTAATACTAGGCTGGAAAGGGTTACCATAAGGAAAGGCTTGGAAATTGTAATTTCATGTTTGTATTTTTTGAGTGCCTTCTTATTTGTATGGTATATATATATGTATATATACACACACATATAACACGCCTGTGTATATATCCACAGTGTTCTGCATATATTTATATATCCACTCTGTGCATATATACTTACACATACACAGTGTGTACATACATACATATACTTATCTATTTTTACATATACATATATATATATTTCAGTGCACACATCCATATTTATATTTTCAGACTGTTTGTTTACTTTTTATACTGTACTGCTGGTGTAGTTTTTAATCAATTGTTTTACATTTTTTCCTGCTCTTATCTTGTACTGTCCACTTTCTGGCGTGACAATGCAGATTTCCCACTTGTGGGAGTCATAAAGGTTTGTGTTATATATTTATATATATAATATTATATATTTATATATAT
This sequence comes from Brachyalestes nurse, assembly GCA_037974405.1. Lineage (NCBI taxonomy): Eukaryota > Metazoa > Chordata > Actinopteri > Characiformes > Alestidae > Brachyalestes > Brachyalestes nurse. Next base: position 31,019 of record JBBPCY010072762.1, read on the forward strand.
AATATGACTATATATATTTATAAGGTAAGGAATGTTATTGAAGTAGGCCTTTTAAATTTCTGTAATCATCATGAAATGCCAGTTGGCCATTTTCAAATAATGTAAACAACCAAAAAAAGATACGAAAAAGACAAGGTACATACAATGTAAGCGCCTGTGCTTTCAACCTAACACTAATCCTAACCTCTGTAACTAAAAGGACCATTGCAGAGAATATCAAGAAACAGTAGAGCTTTTGTTAAACACGCTTTACAAGGTCAGGAACGTTTCGCTGATCTCTGTTTGGTGGGTTCTCCCTTTTTTCTGCTTGCACTTCAAATTCAAGAAAATGTTTCCTGAAAACGCATCAGGAAGTCAACACACGCACACACACACACACACACACACACACACACACACACACACACACACACACACACACACACACACACAC
>JBBPCY010072763.1:0-10787 GCA_037974405.1 Brachyalestes nurse
AGGTTTTAGAGCACTTCATGCTTCCTGCTGCTGACCAACTTTATGGAGATGCAGATTTCATTTTCCAACAGGACTTGACACCTGCACACAGTGCCAAAGCTACAAGTACGTGGTTTAAGGACCATGGTATGCCTGTTCTTAATTGGCCAGCCAACTTGTCTGACCTTAACCCGACAGAAAATCTATGGTGTATTGTGAAGAGGAAGATGCGATATGCCAGACACAACAATGCAGAACAGCTGAAGGCCACTATCAGAGCAACCTGGGCTTTCATAACACCTGAGCAGTGCCACACACAGATCGACTCCATCCCACGCCGCATTGCTGCAGTAATTCAGGCAAAAGGAGCCCCAACTAAGTATTGGGTGCTGTACATGCTCATACTTTTCATGTTCGTACTTTTCAGGTGGCCAAGATTTCTAAAATTCCTTTCTTTGTATTGGTCTTAAGTACGGCTGTAACGGTACATATATTTGTCCCGAACCGTCACGGTACGTGGGTCACGGTTCAGGACATGATGCCGTATGGAGAATATACGGTACAACGGAGAAGACGCGATTAAAGTAAAGCAGAACTAAATTTACAAGCGTGAGTTTGCCTTCTCGCCTCGGTGTTAGTGGCTGCTAACCAGGCGTCATTCGCTCGGCAGGTCCAAAAATGAGACAATACGGGGAGCTAGGTCTGTGCTTTCCTCCATCAGAACGGGAGAATTTATTTCCTTTCTTCTAAAACAGCATTCGAGTGGCGAAAAGCACTTGCGAACGGAGCAGCCATGGAAAGAAACTCAGAGAAACTTCCCGGCACACCCCTGAAAAACTACATATCCCAGCATGCATGGTTCCTTAAAGGAACAGGCTCTGTAACAGTTTCATATGGAAACATTAAACAGCAACCTTTAAAACGTTTAGCCATCTAACTTACTTTCTATTCGGTAAGACTAATATTAATTACTATTTTCTATGTACACAAGATGTTTAACTTGCTTATATTTTCATGTACAGATGACAAAAAAAAACAAGAGTGTGTTTACACTGCTGTTTATTTAAAATAAACAAAAATAAACCAAGCCTCATGCTTTAGAATTTTTTGTTACTTAACTATCGCTGTACCGAACCGTGACCCCAAAACTGAGGTATGTACCGAACCATGACATCTGTGTATCGTTACACCCTTAGTCTTAAATAAAATTTTATTTTTCTGAGATACTGAATTGGGGTTTTCATTAGTTGTCCGCCACTGAGGGCCAAGACTGAGAAGGGTCTTGACGCATGTTTCTTCTTTTGAGCAGCGGAGGCTCAAGGCGAGCCATGCTTGAAGCGCTGAGAGGACGAGAAGTGACATTGTTTGATCAGTGCTGTTATGTATGGAGGTGCAAGTCCAATCTTGGCCTTGAAAGCAAGTGTTAAGGACTTGAACTTAACGCAAGCAATTTCTCACCTAGGTGTACAACGTGGGCTCAGACAGCTTTGACTCATATGATCAGCATTACGGAAGGGGTCTTGTGAAGGACACCATCAAAGATGGTAAGATATGGGAAGAATCTATGTAGTTGGAATAAAATGAATGCCTCATATTTGAGCAGATTATTTTTCTTCCTAAAAACTATAAATATTTAATAAATAACACAGGTCAGTTTTTCATGCTGATTTCATATTTGCAATGGACTTGCATGCAGTTTTTATTAAACCGCAGGCACCAATCAAGTAACTGTTTCAATATTTTCAGTGCAAAGTCAGATAGGCGCACACTGTGGCATAGATATAATGATCAGTGTCAGTCAGATAGCTCTGTTTCTTCAAAAACGCGTAGCATATGATTATGTGCTAATTATACCATCATACAATATACAACTAGCTTTATCACAAAAACTGTACATGCTAGGGAAAAACTAAACACAGATTTGAAATCAGCATGTAAACACTACAAAACTGATGATTTTGACCTGTTGACCTGTGTAATTTCTTTGGATATACAGTAAGTTTGCTGACTTACAAATAAGTCTCTAATTGATGAGGTAGCGTCATTTTTATGGAGAGAGACAGAACATCAACCAATCAAATCAAGAAAAAACATATTACATAAAAGTTAATGGAAAAAATGGAACTACCTCATAAATTAGAGGAAACAAATTCATTTTGTTTTCAGCAAACAAATTGTGCAGGGGATCAAATAACTATTTCATCCACTGTAAACTATGGATGCACAAAGTGCAGTATTTGTGGTGATATCTGCACACTGACAAGTGCCTTCATAAACCTACCTTGTATCTGCACTTATTTTCTATTTGATCGTCTTCACTTTATGGGCACTTTGTAGTTTTCTATGTTTATCTGCATAGTACAGTTCATCCATTTATCTGCATCATTTGCTAACTCTCTTACCCACCTTCGTCAGTCGTCAGGGCCCCCACAAGACCATCAGAGAGCAGTTGTTATTTGGTTGGTAGGTCCTCTGCACTGGTAGTGGTGTGTGTGCACTAGGTACATATTATTGAACAAAACATCTATTAAAATGACATTAATATGAAAAACGTCTGAGTAGTAGTGTATATATAATTTTGTTCTAAGTATGACCTACACTTCTAACAATGTTGGTAGACATGGCAATAACGGGAATCTTATTGAGATGTCTTTGTCAGATTATTCTTCTTCTTCCACAGTACTGGTTCCTTGGGGAAGTGGTGTTTGATCAGCCCAACAGGATTGAGTGTAATCATTTATTACAATTAATATTCATTGTGGGTAGACACTGAGGATATAGAATTTTTCAAACCATGACCACCTAGCAGAATTTATCTTTCCAGGAAGGGACTATTATTCCTGCTACAACCTAATCTTTGATTGAACCGCAAATTGTTTTTGTCCTTAAGGTACCAGCCATAGCCATCTTCCTGTCTTTCAAACAGGATTATCCAAGTTCTTCTACAATGGAGACGTTCTTCGCAAAGACGCCATCACTGTCAGTATTATCAAGGTCCAGAAGATCCTGCAGTGGTTTGAGGGCCAGAGCCGACTGAACTTTTATGCAAGCTCTCTGCTCTTCGTGTACGATGGCATACCCTCCACCAGTCCATGTATGCTCAGCCCAAAGAAAAACATCATTACCCGAACCCTCCCAAAGACTGAGGGGGTGCTAGAGTACAACAACAACATTGACCAGAGCCTCTCCACCATGTACTCATTGCACAAGAAAGGCTGTACCAGAAGCCACCACCAGGGCAAGCAGGACAACAGGTGGCAGGCCAATGGCAATTGCAGCTCAGTTCAGTTGGAAGCCAAAGGTCAGGAGAAGCCAGGAGAAGCTGACCAATTATTGGCAGATGTTGAGGTTAGGATGATAGACTTTGCCCACGTTTTCCCAAGCGAGGTCCAGGACCATGGCTACATTTATGGCCTGAGGAACCTGCTGAAGATTCTCAAAGAGATCCTAGAGAGCTGAATGGTTACAATTCCCTGGGTTTCCATGGGTTTCCACAGTATTGCTAAAACCTGTAAAAAAACATGTGGTCATCTGGTAATTATTCCTGATTATTTCACCAAATTATTTTTATGAATAGATATTTTTACAAGACATCTCAAAGTAAAAACACTGATCTAAGATTGTTCATGTTATTCTATGTTTCAAAAGAGTGTAATCTGGTTAGCATACTTACAGGGAAGTGTTTGTTACTTTATCAACCAGGTTTGTTGCTTTAGCAACAGTTGCTCTTTTAGTAAACAGTTGCTCTTTTAGATGTTTCTGCATTTAAAATGAGCAGTATAATACAAAAACACAATCAGAGTTGCACCATACTTAAGTTATGGGTCCTTAATAGGTTATAAAACAACTTTGGACTTTTAAACCCTGTATTTTTACTGTCAAGGATCAACACTGTCCTAGAAGAATGCTTTGAGGCCCAATATAGGGATGTAGCTACTCCAAAAGCTACTCCCCCCTTCCAGGTCCTCTATTCTGCACTACCTGGACTAGCAATGCTGTGAACCCCTTTGGAAACCTTTTCTGGTATACATAGACTTGGTCTTTTTAACAGTGACTACAATTTCTGTATTTTACTCAGGTAAACTGACTCCATATTTATCCTGGAAAAAGGAGAAATGTAACTATGAAACCTTAGATGCTGTCTTAACACTGTTTTCCTCCACTGTGCAACTACATTAGCTCATGTTTCTTGACACAAGACAATTTCATTTTAATGGCTATAACATTGTTTTAAGTGACAAGGTTTAATAGGAATAAGGTTTGGCAGACTTTATAAGTACAGTAATCCCTCTTTTTTCGTGGGGGTTATGTTCCAAGAGCACCCGCCTATAGTGAAAAACAGCGTTGTTGTGTTTTGGTAAAATAAAAAAAACAAGCCTAAAAATGCCTATTTTTATAGTGTAAACCCTAAATATGCCCCAGAATATGCTCCCCAAACACTTTAATTTCATTTTAACTTCAGCTTAATACATTGCCATTAACGAAAATGTATACAGGGGCGGACTGGCAATCTGTGCGTTCTGGAAAAGTCCAGAGCGGCTGTACGGTGCGCAGCAGAACTGCCGTCTTGGAAAGACGACCGCGCGCTGGACGGACATTCTGGACTTTTCCAGGAGAGAGAGAGATTTAAATTCAGAGCAGCAGAACGGACAGAGGATTACTGTACATGTTTATCAATGTTTCTTTAATATTCACTGCCAAAATTATCCTTGCCTGTCAGTGGTGTGTTGTGTAATTTTTAAACTTGTGATTTTTGAATGAACTAAACCAACACAAATTTCAGCATGTAAATATAATGCTGATTACATATTGTGCTTACTGATGCAATATGCAGGCATGATGGCCGACAGGATCGGGGTGAAAATCTTTACTGAGTTTTAGAAATCATTCATTCTATTGACAGTCTCTTACTTGTGCTTGCGATGGCTAACAAAACGGCACCTATTGGTGTGTATAAGAAGACTGATTGCATACAAATGTGTAAATTTAGACTAATTATGGCTGGTTTTCAGTGGGTGGGTTTTTAATAATGCCGTAATATGCCCTTTCTTGAGTGTGATTGGACAGAATTAAGCTTTATTTTAAGTGCAACTATAGCATTGATTTCAGCACAGGAAGCCAAAAGAGAGAAGCATAAAAATCTTGATCTTAAAAAAGAGAGAAAATAAACTCTCTCAGACTAGCAAAGAATAATCTCAAAACCAAGTTAAGGATCTCAGATGTGTCATTGTTTGTTGTCATCAAATGCATTTTGCTTACGTTCAAAATAGCCTACTTCCAAACCATTTTATTTTTTTTAACTTGCACACATTTTATTAGCAATACTTATCTTTATATTGGCAAAAATGCATTTATTTGTTCATTTTTTTATCCAGGGCATCACCTTTACAAGTTTTATCTCTTGTTGGTACATAATCACTGTACACAATGACAAATCATTTCTTAAACATCTCAGTACTGTTTAGTTATTCCTAGGGCTGTCATGTCAAGGCTAATTACTCAGTTTAATGTGATTTTAAAAATTGTCACACTACAACCATGCTACATGACCATGGCATAACATGACATGTCATAGCAGATGTAATATGTTGTCCAGTAATATAACAGTGTCATGTTACCATTACTAGTAATTCTCATGACTGGTGCTACAGTATTTGTTTGTCATAAATCATGATGTCAGATGTCACCGATTCTGTCATGGCAATTAGTCATAATAGGGACCATAACACTGTTATATTACTGGGTATAATCTGACATAACTCCAAGACAGCATAGTATATCTGCCATTATATGTCATGGTTATGTCGACACTATGTAAAGTGTTACACAAAAATTTAGGTAAAATATTTTTCTTGATATCTTTTCTTCTCCTATTTATCTCTCACAGAAAAAAGAGAGCCTGATGGTGTTTCAGAATCTATGAATCTATGTATGGTTTGTTATTCTTCAGTAAAGTCATTACTCGATTAATTGACAAAAAATAATTGGCATCTTACTCAATATAGATTACTAGAGATGCACAATATCTGCGTCAAATGCTGAAAATGCTAAAAAAAATTCTGGCATCAGACAACCCTTGGATTTGACAGAAATTTCAAACCGATATTTAATTTTATTATACTCTAGAAGAGCAGAATGTTTAGCTGATGGCTATAAAATTGTATGAAATTGTTTTAAATTCATCTTAGCCCTTTGAAACATTTGTTTGTCCCTATATAAAATATTTTTAAAAACAGCTTGGAAGGGCAAAACTGGAATTGCATGTCTTTGATCAAAGGCAAAACCACCTATGTGTGGAATTCCCTGTCTCAGCTCTCAGGATCATGTTAACTTACAAGCATTTTGTAAGACATTATATGCAAAAGCACATAACAGGTGGACCTGTATCATGGCTCTCCTTCAGCCGGTTAAAGCATTTGTTCTGTAGCATGGTCTGTTAACCCAAGCATCTTGCTTGCATTCCATTTGTATATGAGCAGGTATAAATGTAATTATTGTTAAACCAGGAAATTGTTTTTTTTTTATCATTATTATTCATGCACTGAAGAAAACGAAAATACTGTAATGTCATTATTTTTGCTGTGAACTACAGCATTATTCTCAGAATTGTTTTGGTTTTCTATTTGAATTTTTAAATAATATGTTTCTAATTGCACCTGGCAGAGATTTGTGGTGGTATTTGGAGCACTTTAATGGTTCGTTTGACTGGATTTTGCCTGTAAGCAGGTCAATTGTAATGGCAGGTTAAATCGTTTTCCAAGTTAAAGAATGTCTTTTGAACTATTGGTTTTTTCATTTGACACACAAAACAATTGCTATGTGTGTTCTTATTAAGAGTCAGGGTAAACTTAAGTATGGTGGAATATGTATCCTTAAAACTTTTATCTGCTGTGTTGTCTCCTGGAATATGTTAAGTTCAGTCTGAATAATGGTTACTGTCTCATGGACCCAGTTAGTATAGTGGGTTAACTCAGACCTTGACACAAGCCAGGAAGTCACAGTGTTGGATAAACAAAACTCAATAGAAAGAAATAAGCAGTCTTTATTTCTGAATCAAACTGGTTTTCTGTGTTGTTTAATTAGCATTTAGTGTTGTTTTAATTTTAACTCCCACTGTAAAAGTGTTCTTTTATAGCAACTGTGAGGTTATACAAAGGACCACTGATGCCAAGCCTGTGCACCCTAATGAGAACAGCTCAGCTGAAATTAATGTACTCAATTTAGCTATTGCAAGTATAATTTTCCCTTTGATTGAATGTGATTTTTGCCATATAAAACTTGTCCAACCCCATAAAATGTGAAGCATACATCAGTCAGTTGGCTGCCACAAGCTTAGGCTGTGGATGAATTACTCTGGATTTGGGATATTTCTGGAATGATCAATGTACAGTTTTCTAAGCAGAAGGCACCTACTCATCCAACCCTTTGCTAATCAGCTTTTGTAAAATAGATGTATTACAACATGTGTAATAATATGTAATTATATTGGGTGTATATTTGGCAAATTTATCAGTATTAATAAAATTCACTGTTCCCAAAAAACCTACTTGATCATATCCATTTCTTTACTTCTTTGCTGAGCTCCTCTTTAATATTCACAAAGTGGTAATATACCAAACATGCATTATCTAGATCTCTTTAGATTTTAATACAAAAACTTAAATACATTTCCATTTCAGTTTTTTGTTTCTGCTTACAATTCCTCATGTTACCACAGCACACATTCTAAATTATAATTACAATTAATTAAAATTAATTATAATTCAAATTAATTAGGCAAAATCATCCAGCAGCCCAGAATCCTGCTAACAGCCTATTAATGGGACACACGTGACATGACAAAGTCATGAGACAGAGCATGTATGTGTGTTTAGACCTCCAACTGAATGCCATGATTTGAGGGACTTTGTGTGGCCAGCCTAGAGTCATGCCACTATCCAGGCAGGTAGGTTAGATATGGGTTTGAATATTGAAAAATGCACCACGGTGTAACATGTTCTGTGTTAAATATTATAAAATATTGTACAAGCAACAAAGACAACACAAATAGACACCATAACAATGTAGCGGTAACGTAATAACTGTACGGTGTGGACATCTCCCAGAATTGCACCATAGGTTTGATAAGTATGATTATTGTACAGGTTAGCAGTATTGAACAAAGTGCAAGGGATTACAGAAATGATACAATAGACAAGATTGTAGTGTTACAATAGAATGGGTTGGGTGTAGATGTGAGACAATACAATAAATAGACAATACAGCAATGAAACAATGGTGTTAATGGGATGTAAACCTGAGACAATACAGTAAGTAGACAATATAGCAGTGTACAGTAAAGTGGGAATGGGAATTAAACCTTCCACAATCGTAATATTGCACCATGTTGTGCAGAGTAAATTATGAAAGGAATGTAAACATTCCAGAATTCATATAACTTTGCACTATATATATTATTGCAAAAGAGACAGCAGCATTGAATCACACCAAGTGTAAATTACAGCTTATCAAATCAAGAGCATAAGAGTGCCTATAGTGACCGAGAACAGAGGTTAAGTGCAGGTACTATTGAAAGTCCAGAGTTTAATGTGAGGGCATAGGGTGGGGTAGGTCACTTGATTGTGCTAGACATTTCTGTGCATTTAGAGTTCTGATGTACTGTGGTATGAAACAGTCTTGCAGAACAAGAGTGGAAACTTTGTTACAGTTTGCCAAACAGTATAAGAGAGGAGTATGCATACGGGTGGGAACTGTCCTTCACAATCTTTCCTGCACAAGGTTTGGTAAATGTCTATCAGGGAGGCAGAGATGCACCAATGACTTTCTCAGCTGTTCTCACTATCCGCTGCAGTGTCACGGTCCAAAACATTACATCTTCCATAACAGAGAGTGATACAGCTGGAGAGCAGGCTTCCAATGGTACTCGTGGTGAGGATTGGTGGGGAGGAAGCTCACTCTCTGCAGAAAGTGCAGATGGTGTGAACCTGGTCAAACTGCTGATTACATTGATTACATTAAACGTTCACACTTGATACATGACCAAGTGCACTTGTGTAAAATTACTGTTATTTTCAAATGTAGTTGTAGTACATTTAATTGGGCTCACATCAGTTTATTATCAGGCAAGATCAGCTTTATATATTTTATTTTTAGAACTGAGTACAGTTTACCCACCTATTCAAGCACCATTACACTATTGACTGTACTGTTGTATCATGACTAGCATTTGCCTGGTGGCTAAGGTATTAGCCTAAGGCTAACAGATAAGCTTGTGCCTAGAGCATTAGATTGAAACAGTATGAAGCACAACAGTTTTATATAATACTGAATGCTCTAAAACACTGAAAATAAAAAAAACATGAACCTGCTTTTTTCGTGGTAATATATAATTTTTCATGCATTTTAGTGCTAAATTATTAAGAAAAATATAATTTACTAATTTTGTAACAATAACATAAATTCATCTGAATTTCCATATACAGTAACGCCCCCCCCCCCTTTTTGCAGGGATTACGTTCCAAGAACACCGCATATAGTGAAAAAATGCATTCTTGTCTATTTTTATAGTGTAAACCCTAAATATGCCCCAAATATGCTCCCAACAACACTTTAATTTCATTTTAAGCTCATTACCCTTAAAGAAAATGTAAAGGTAAACCCATATTCGTACTTTACAGTTTTGTACTGAACTCCCACCCTGCTAGAATGTAATATTACCCCTATGTAGACTGTTCTTTAATTCATGCACATGCACTTTCTTTGGTAGGCTGTCGTTTTCTTTGGTATAAGCAGGTGAGTGATTCTCACGAAATCAGATTTACAAGGTGGCATAAAGAATTTTGATTAACAAAGTAAATGCTATCAAAATGCTAATGATACATTTATAAACATGATATCATTGGTTATGTTGCATATAATTTAAAATGAACATCATTAAAATATTTTTGTTACTTTTTTCACATTTAATAGTAAAATTCTCATTACCGCAACATGTCCATTACTGTATTTGGATACTTTGAAATATAATTTTTAATATTTAAGAAAAATAAAAACTTTAAAGCTTCAATGCATGTCATACTACAAATAGTTACAATAAATAAACGTGATATTTAGTATTTGTAAAAAAAAAAAGGGGAAATTTGAAGCAAAAGAACTCTATCCCTAGATATCTCAACCTCCGCAACAATATTCAATCATTGTTTAAATCCACAAAGAACTTACATAATCAATAAATTCTAAATGGGGGTACATCATTTCCAGTGACCCTCAAAATGGCAACCAGCTAAGCACCTCATTTTATTTATCTCCAGATAAATGTTTATTCATTTGAGTGCCTACATGACTTTTCATGTCTCATTACCGATACGCAAAGTTTTTAACATTTAAAATGTAAAATTTTTTAAATTTCTTGGTTGTTATTTACTCCATTATGGTCTACATATAAACAGGTAGCTAAAGTTTAGCTAGGCCTCATTGTGCCTTCACAGAAGGCAGAAAAGTTTAAGGTCACTCATACTCCACAACAGTATTATCATACACCGCAACAGTTGAAGACATGTTGCGGTAGAGAGATTTACTGTTTCGGTAATGAGAAACTTGTAACATAGCTGTTACAAACCCTCCAAAGGTCACTAGTTTTTCCTTTTTATGCAGCACTAGGCTGAAATGTACAGCAATTTATAATATAATATCATATTATATTGCATATATGATATTATTGTTTATTATAGCAAATAGGATGTTGTATTGTGATGTATTACTATTGTGTGTTATTGTATGTACTGTACATAACATTATTTTTGATGTTA
>JBBPCY010072764.1:0-10787 GCA_037974405.1 Brachyalestes nurse
GTGTCCTTGAGTGTTCTGAAAGGCGCTTTTTCAAATAAAATGTATTATTATTATTATTATTATTATTATTATTATTATTATAAGATTTATTTCTGAAGAGACACAGAGAAGACTGTTTTGAGCTGCACAATCCTCCTCCGGGGCAACTAATCTGGCTAACGTGGTTAACATCATCAGCCACATCAGCTCCCAATGCAGTACTTCAGGCATTCTAAAGTGACATTTCTGCTAATCAAGCAGACCTGTCGAGACCCTGGAGCCACAAGGCTAATGAGTAATGAGAGTATAGTGGTGAGTTAGCTTTTTGTAGGCCATAGACATCACACACTCACATTAGAGCGCTGGAGTGGTTCCGTAATGTATCGTGGACTCATTGTGGAGGTAAACAGAGGAGTCTTGGACAGATGTATTGTACTGCGCAAAAGTCTTGAGCCCTGCTTCAATTTTTCATATTTTTCTTCCATATATCCAGACTTTAGTATTTTTAATATGGGTCTTGAGGAACAGTTCTCCAGGCTTCCTGAAGGACTTTGAAAGACTCTCATTTTCAGTCCAGTCCCTGAACCTGACCAGTTTCAGAGGAATGTTTTGGTTTTTTAAGCCACACAGTGAACAACACATTAATCATACAAGCAGAACAAAGCACATTCTTCAGTGAAGAAACAGGTGCAGATGTTTCCAGATGATCAGTATACTGGAGTTGCTGAGTAGTTGGAACACCTTTATCTAGGTATCTTGTATTTTTAGGCAGTTTGCAGTAAAATATTTCATTTAATCTACTCAGTATGCCAAAGTTTGACAGGTAGAAAATTGTATTTTGCACCAACAAGGTGACTCCAATCAAAATATAAAATGAGGGGTGGTTCAAGGTCTGTATAGAAATGTAAGTGTGTGTGTATATAAAGCCATGGAAAAAAAATAAGAGTCTGCATCATTTTTTTCTGGTTGTTGCTTTTGCAATTTGTGGGAGTGTGTCTGTGTAAAATGTGCATGTCACTGTTGTTTTATACACTATTGACCACACTTGATTCAAAATTCCAAACAAAAAAATCCCCAACATATAAATCATTTATTGTATCTTGGAAATGTTCAACTACACAGCACTGTTACATTATTTTTCAAAAATTAATAAAACAGTGATGTTAAGATCATAGTATGTGCATGTGTGAGCTCAGAAACTGTATCAGGAGTGAAGCTGCTGGAAATACTGCAAACAGTGAACAGAAAAAGGGAAAAGTTATTTTTCTATATATTTTTGCGAGGGATTACTGTACATATAAAATGTAAAGGTAAACCCGTATTTGCCTTTTTTCAAGGGAAACTCATCTTTTAATTTTTCCTGCTGAGATATGCAACTCGGAAGGCGAAAACATCCAGAAAAAAAATATATTTATTGCCACAAAAAAGCAAAAAAAGGCAGAGGAGATTTGCAGTTTCCGCGTTATTGTGGGGATTTTCGTGTAAAACTGATGTTGGATGAATAGTTCTGGAACATGTTGGTGGTAAAATTAAGGAGGCTACAAAGGGGGACCAACTACATATTAAAGTCTGTGTTTTTGAATGCAGTGTCAAGGCCCTGTTGGTGTAATGGTCAGGTGTCCCAACATTTTTGTTACAAAAGTAATGGGAAGCATGCTCTGCGCACCAGTGAGCACCATAAAGCAACGAACTTTTTTTTAAATCTGCGTTAACTCGCGATAAAATAATTGTCTGCGTTTAGTAAATAATGCGTTAACATTACCAGTCAAAAGTTTGGACACACCTCATTTAACGATTTCCTTAGTTTTTATTATTGACTACATTGTAGATTAACATTGAAAACATCACCTATTGCTCTGATGACAGCTTTGTACACTCTTGGCATTTTTTCAATCAGATTCATGAGATATCAACCTGGAATGCTATTTAATTAACACTTGTGCTACGTCAAGAGTTCATTAGTGGAATTTCTTGCCTTCTACCATCAGTTGTGATGGTCGGGTTGGTACACAGTTAGTAATCCTATTTGACTATGGTTGTACTCCACATTATGGCAAGAACCCTAACCCTTATATATTCTGGTTAGTTTAACACTTTTTTTATATACTGCATAATTTAATGTGTTCATTTATCCTTTCGTTTGTTTTCAATATTAATCTACAATGTAAAAAATAATAAAAACAAAGAAAATTCATGAATGAGAAGGTGTGTCCAAACTTTTGACTGGTAGTCAATATATACACACACACATATAGATAGATAGATAGATAGATAGATAGATAGATAGATAGATTAATATGTAAATGTTGTTAAGTTGTCTTGTGACAAATGACGAATTGAATAAATGAGCATGCTGTGTGTGCACTGCAACAGCGCGACAAAACGTTACCTGTCCTTTTATTAACTGCACAAGTAGTGGTGGTCATTAGCCGCTAGCTAACTGGGTAAGGGTGTCCTGGGACTGTAAGTCTGTCCACCCTTTAGGGAACATATTTGGGTTGTTGCTATTCGGCCTTTTTTATCTTTGAGCACCCGCCCCTCTCTCAAACCTCTCTGGACGGCCCTGTATATAGATTTTTGTGTGCACTGTGCTGCAATGTTAGATGACCACTTCTACTTGTTCAAAGACAGTAAATCAAATGGAACTGAATCAAATAACAGTTCATACTCACTTCGGTGAATTCGGTCTCTCCTTTGGCCATGAAAAACCAGTCCACTGTGGCTGAGGCTTCTACCTCCCCCCTCATCTTACAGGAGATACAGCCTAGCTTAAATCCCTCGCCCACCACCGCCTCCGTGTCCGAATCCACCTCCACACACGCTCCATTACTGAGCAGGGCTATGGGGGCAACACACACACACATATACACACACACAGTCAGTCACGCAGCACATGCATCATGTCTGATTAAAGTGCTTTAAGCCTCTATGAAAGTATCACTGATGCCCATTCATTAGTTCTACTGCCGCTGATGTTTCGGCGGTGCAGGCATTACTCTGATCACAGCCAGCTGGACATTAGCTTTGTTTTTTTTTTTTTTTCATTTTTTTTTTTTTCTCAGTTTGTCGTGCGTGCTTCTGCCACCCGGAAAAGTGCATGCTGGCTTTTCTTTCTTTGTGTCCAAGGCAGAGCGTTTGTGTTGCATTGTTTATTTCCACTCATAATGTCGAGTAATGTGGCCCTAAACTGGTCCAAATCACCCATGTTTTCCTCTGCTGAGGCCCCACCGCAGTCACTTACCTCCTTCCTTACAGTCCGGACTCACTAACCTCATACATTACCAGTTAAAAGTTTTTGCACATCACAGGTTTTACCACATTTATTTCATAAACTGCAGATTTTTATTCTTGTTTACATTGGAACGTTGTTGAATGAACAACTGAAAATGAAAACATGTCAAATTTCCTTTATAACATGGAAAGAATATGTAACAGTGCATGTCTAACATCCTATTAATTAGTGTGGTGATGCAGGGTCAAATTCTAGACTGTCTTTTGACTTTAAATGCACGGGTTAACTGTTTAATTTAATACCTCATTACATATCAATCACGTGTCTGTTGATCCACATTACAATTATATTAAGTGTCTTTTTGTAGGTCAACAGTGATGAATAAAAAATTACATTTTCTGGCTAATAAGGGAACTCAAATAGAGAACTGTACATTTATTTGTAAACAAAGAATATTGAGTGTATTTTTAGTAAACGTTAAGTGAGTAACATGCAGAAATTTCAGTGTGGGCCAAACATTTGGTAGTGTACATTTACTCATTTTTTAATTTTTATATTTTTAATTATTTGATCAATGTATTACTCATTTGATTATTTACAGATTTCCCAGCCAAAGGTTTGTTACTGGGCTAAATGGGGCTGGGACCAATCATAGACTGGCTATTTCTTAGCTACTGCTGTGAGGTCATACTGCTGGGATATTAATCAGGTGTCATCCTATGTGTGGGTTTTTTATTTTAGTGTTTAATTGATTAGAAAATGTTTTAACAAAGTTAGCTACTGTACACTTTACTGGCTACACGAAACTCAATCATATCACAAAAAAAATCACAAACTCTTGTGAGATGGACCAGACATTATAATGGCTAACCAACGCTAGAGGCCACCCTTTTTTGTGTTATAGAAGTGAAAGTACTGTGTACTCTGGGTTTTAGTTTGGAGTTCATTAGTTACAGCTGAGTGGTGTTTATGTTTAAGTGAGTTTTGGTTTGTATTGGTTCTTGTGTTTAGTTCATGTCTATTTAGTTCAGTTTGAATGGAACCTTAGTCGTTGGTCCACTGACAATCTGCTTGCGTTTGGGTGTACTCCTGTCTCCAGTGTTTGGTTTTTGTTTGTGTTTGTTTTGAAATAAAAGTTAAAGTATGGAAGTCTGTGTCTGCGCCTCCCGTCACTGCCTGGATACAGTAGGTTAAAAAGATAAATTGTCCCAATAATATTTACGTTTTCTATAAATGCTACTGGCTAAATGACTGAACCTAAAAACAAACTAATATTGCTTGTTACCATTTAGCATGTCCATGTCGAATAGATGATAAATCACATTACTCATTAATAACTTTTACATCCTTAATGGGATAGTTTGACGCTCTCTCAACTGTTAATGTAGGCAAGAATTAGTGTAAAAGCTAACTGCTAACTAGTATTCCATAAAAGTCAAAGACTGCACTGGCAACATGTAGCTCAGTTACAAACAATTTAGTATGTTAAATTAGCTAGGTAGCGGATGAAGCCTACACGATTTCTGTTTTGCCTAACAATTAGTTTACATCTAAAAATCTTTCCTATACACACAAACACAGTTGATTTATCTTAAAAGTGAATTCTGCTAATTTTTTGGTAAATGGAACTAGGCATCTCTTTTGTCTCACAACACCCTGCATGTATCCCTACACCTTGAATGGGTTTAGTTTAGATCCGAAAACTTCTCAAACCTCTGGTAAAACATCATTTTAGGTGTCAGGTGGCACAACCATAACCATTTCATGGAATGCTAAATGTATTTATTAACTCATTAGGTTGAATTTGACATTAATAATCAGTGTTCTGTAAAGCCTGTCCAGCTTCACAATAGTCCTGACGAGAAAATCTTTGCCTGAGAAGGTCAGCTTGGTGTAACTAGATTCCAGACTGTAAGGCTTCGACTGCGGCTGGGACCCGGGAGGGCTTTTCTAGGTTAAACCTTTATCCGGGGGATTCTGAGGGGAAATAAATCGTCAGCAGTGAGCGATGCTGGTCCACATCCTTCTGCAGCTTGCCCTCTATGTTAGGGGGTCACACCATATATAGATGCAGGGGTCTATATATGCCATCAAGGTTGCATACACTGACTGAGAGGAACACACCTGCACCTCCAAGTGTCTCCCTCTCTCTGTCTCTCTCTTTTTGTCCCTCTGCATCTGCATATTTCTCAACCAATCATTCTGTGTTCTAATTTTGATCCCTGACCTCTGGAGGAACGTTATAACGCAGGGTTGAGGGACAGGCCACATACGTTAGTGAACAAAAACAGCAACTGCTGTATCTTTAGCATCATGAAAAAAATCATTTTTTAGCTTAAAGTGATAGTTTGGCAAAAAACACATTTACATTTCCACCCCCGCTCTTTTATACCCTTTTGTGCCACATTTGGTGTCCTTTGGTTTGCTCCTTATGCACCAGAGAGATGAGGCTAATATAGCTAACAAGCAATGGAAGCGTATTGGGTTATTGGTTAATCAGCTTCAAGCTAACCATAGAGTTAAATCTGCATTTTGGTACCCCCTTATGTTCATGCGGTTTCAGGGTTAGCACCATGCTAATTGGCCTACAAGTTCCATTACTTATTAGCCTCACAGCTCCACCACAAATCCAGAGAAGCAAATGTTTGGACATGACTCAGGTGCTCAGGGTGAAGGGGGTGAAGTGTTTTTCACGGAACTTTCCCTTTAAAAGTGTTTATGAACTTGGGAGGAGCAGTGCAGCGGCTCTTGATGTCTGGGAATGGGGGAAAATCAAAGAGAGGAATGAAGAGAAACGGGGCACACTTGCCACATTGGTACAGGAGGCAGGGGGAGGGAGAAAAGCAGGAGGAGGAAAGAGAAGAAAAGAGGAGAGAAGGGGAGAGAAGAAAACAGAATGAGTTAGCTTTCGGTTGCAGCCACCAGACTGAGTATGGAAGAAAATCCTAGGTGTGTTTTCGTTTTACCACAGACGTTTAAACATGTGTACATTATTAGCGACAAAATCACGTTAGCATCATCACAGCACAATCACACCCATTTCTGTGCAGGGAACTGTTCTTTCAAACACACACACAGAGCGCTGCTGAGGTGCAGGCTGATCTGTGAAGAGGATGCCGAATGTGTCTTGACAGAGGAAGATTTTTGTGTCGGTGCTGCTCCAAACACCGTCACACACAGGTCAAAACACAGAGATCAGGCAGGATGATGAGACGTTCAAAAAAAAAAAAAGAAAAAAGTGAGCAGAGAGATGAATACGAGACATAGTATATTAACGGAATAGGTATACACTGAATGCATCTGTAGTAAACAGATCGATTATGGGCAGTTGTACTGAAGCATTCCCCAAACTTAGACTCACACTCCAGAGACTCGAGACTCACCTCTCAGACTCATTTCTCAGAGACTCAGACTTACACCTCACACTAGACTCAACTCAGATTCTCACCTCAGAGACAAAGACTCGACTTAGACTCACATCTCAGTTTGAACTCACATTCTAGAGACTCGATTGAGACTCCTCAGAGACACAAAACTTGACTCAGACTCACACCTTAGCACTTTGGTTCCACCTGATTGCCTTGGGTAAAACCTTCAGGAAAGTGAAAGCAACACAAATAGTTTTTGGTGTAAAGTGTAATAAATTGTAAGAACAGTTTTAGGATGTTCTCTCAGTCAGACTGATCCTAACAGCTGGACTGTTAGATCTGAACAGCTGGATGTTAAATATACATTATGTGGTCCTATATAACTGTTTATTCATGGAATTCAGCAGCTGCCCATTGACTTCTGCTGTGAGATGTGTGTCCGTGGGTTTCCTGTTCTTTTTTTAGCAGGTTGAGATTGGTGTCTGTGACAATTAGTTACAGACGGAGGAGCTGCAGTATTGTGGGAAGATGGCGGCCCCACCCCCAACCCCCTGTAGGCCTCAGCCCCAGCCAGGACACCTACATTTGAAAGTCGCCGCCATATGGTTACATAACACTCCATTGGCACAGATTACGTTATGCAACATTTTTCCCAGAAAAGGCAGATTAGGAGGCATAACGAGCCGCTTTAATCAGTACTTTTCCATTTTGGCAGCCTGGAGCAACAGCAATAGCCTCTTGCTTTCGTTCTTTGTGGAGAGAAACCTGGGGTCAGCTTTAGGTCTTATTTATTTAATACAGGTGAAATAACTCCTACTGTATAACATTCACAGCCTCACGGCCATAACAAAACCTCTTTTTTTAATCACAGTTTGAAAATCATGCTGTTCAAACCCTGGGAACAAACCACCAACAGAAATGATCCACATATTAATTTACATTGTATGGTACTCCTGTAAAGTTACTTTTTTGGAGATACAGTTGTTTCGATGTATCTGGGAATCAGTTACTTTCCTTAAAATCGCCCGTGGTTGTTCTGTATCACTACATAAATAAAAACAACAGAATAACACGTAAATAACTACAAAAAATCACCTTCATTTACAGCATTTAGCAGACGCTTTTATCCAAAGCGACTTCTGTTCCCTAACTACAAGGGACAGTCTCCAACACATATAATCTCAGTGACCAGCGGCACCACAGTACAGCAAGGGAGTGTTGTGTTCTGCACCTGAAACTATTTTACTATAGCAAAGATTTTTTGTGAAACCTGTTATTTTAAAAATGTTCCCTTTTCACCTCCCGTTAACATATGGAGCCAGAGAGACTTCAGACTTGTCTGCAGTGTGGAATTATTCTTTATAGTTCAGTCCAGAGTATTAGGACTGGGGTTTGTAGCTAAAGACTTATTTATTTAGGAAAAACGGTGCTTTGTTTTTGACCTCCTGATCTCGGAGAGATTGAGCAATGCCTCTGCGGGACACAGCTGAACTATTCTCCACACTGGTGTTCAGGGAAATGGTGAACAACCATGATGTTTCCCATGATGCTCAGCCTCAGGGATCAGATTTTCCATAGGAACAAACACCACCACAACATCCTCGAGGCAGCAGCAAAAAGGGCACTTCAGAAGCTCTTCTGAAGCAGCTCCTCTGCAGAAAGAGCCTCATTCATTGCTTCTTCACTGCAGGACAAAGGTTAAGCCTTTGGTGTCCAAATTTGGTCATGGAATCTGTTTCCTGCACAGTCCTCCTCAAACAAACTTACTAAACCTGAAGATGAACAGGTGAGCTGAACCAGGTGTGTTTGAGCAGATCACCAACTCTCCTGGAACCAGAACCAGATTTACTTCTTCTGGGGTTGTGCACTGAAGCCACGAGTCTAATGTTGCTAACAGGTAATGAGAGTTTATGTAAAGTAATTTAACATAATGCTAACTACAGGCCTAAATCATCGCACTCTCATCAAAGTGAGGTGTACAATAATGTCCAGTAGAGTCGCTTATGAGGTTTCTGGCTCCATATGACTCAAAGATAGGAGAACCATGAAGCACAAACACAATTTGGGTTGTGAGACATTTGCTACTGTTTTAAGCTTTAGCTTAATACATACATACAGTAACTTTACTGTAGAAGGAAATAACAGTCTTTAATTTCAATGTAACTTAATCAAGTCACTGTTTTCCAGAGTGATTTTGGACAATTTCTGTGGGTCCAGTCATCATACAATGTTCACACAATGTAAAGGGCAACTCAAAAATGGCAAAAATGGACAAGGTATTGACCAGACAGTGATGATCTGTAGGACAGTTTCCAGTTCCACCACAGAGTACTGGAGAGTTTACTCTGAGTGAGGAAAAAAAGCGTGTTAGTTTGACATTTTTCTCTCCAGATATTTTGCCGAAGCACCATGAGGCCACAATATAGAACCATTTTTTAAATAGTGAATGTGTCTTGTCTGTAATGTTACTTAAAGGTGCTTAAATAATAATCATTATAATAAGAATAATGATAATGAAAAACATTATTATTATTATTATTATTATTAGTAGTAGTAGTAGTAGTAGTAGTAGTAGTAGTACTAGTCAAGTTGTTCAATTTTTTTTCTTCACGGTGACGCAGCACTGGCTGTAATATCTCTCTGCTGAGAGATGACCCTCCATTTGTCCTTTCCTGCCCTTGCAGAGATTTTACAGACACAACCTCCCCTCCCCCATCCCCTCTAACACACACACTCACACACACACACATTCCACAGTCAGAGCAGTGTGCATGGACCTGCGTCACCACTCGCTGAAGCTGCTGCTACATTCGCCCGGAACTCACACGACACTCTCTCCCCTTTGCCACTAATCTCCAGGCCAACGCCGCTAACAAGACACTCAAACCCAACCGATTTGTACCACACAAAATCCACACACTTGCCTCAGAGCATGTTCAGTAATCAGACTCACTTATGTGGTTTATGACCAGGCACGACTCACTGTTATTAAACATTGACAGAATATTACTTTGGTCCTGCCTTAGTATTCTGTACTACTTTAGTTTTGCAGTCCATGTTTACAGAAAACAGTGAGTCATACAGTGTCTGAAACCACATAAGTGAGTCTATTAGAAATTACTGAACACTTCCACCGTGTTTAAGCGTGAGATGGTTTAGCATGCAGTTAGCATGCTTATTGGTGAGCTACAAACGTCCATTCTTGTTAGAGACATTAGCTCCCAAGTTATAGCTAAATGTGTTCTGGTTGATGGGTTGTATTCAATGTGAGTTGAAATATCGGGCTGAGGGACATTGTGTAGTTGAGATGAAGCAGCTGCTCCAGCGTCTCCTTATTGTCCCTTTAGCAAGGGGCTAGACGTCACTGAGCATTTTTATTTCCTGCTCAAGGACAACTGTCTGTTTCTCTCCCTCACTTTCTTCTTTTTCTTCTTCCCTACCTTATCGCTCAATCAGTCTGCCTCTCACACACTGATTTACACAATTCCACAGCACACTTTACAATTTTGTATTAATATTGTGTTTGTTTTTTTTTAAACAGACACCCAGAAGTTTTTCACAATCAAATCAATTCCTGAAGAAGATGACGACCCACCCACTATAACACAACCGTAAATTCCGTTTATACTGAGTGAGGACGACCCTACCCAACCATAGAGAGAGAGAGAGAGGACAGTTATACTGAGTGATGGGGAGAGGTAAGACAACCCTACTAGGACTGTAACGGTACATGTATTCGTACTGAACCGTCACAGTACGTGGGTCGTGGTTCAGTACATGATGTCGTATGGAGAATACACGGTACGATGGAGAAGACGCGATTAAAGTAATGTGGAACTACATTTACAAGCTTGAGTTTTGTTGCCTTCTTGCCTCGGTGTTAGCGGCTGCTAACCAGGCGTTGTTAGGTCTGCTAGGTCTGTGCTTTCCTCCCTCAGAACGGGAGAATTTATTTCCTTTTTTATAAAAGAGCATTCGAGTGGCGAAAAGCACTCGCGAACGGAGCGGCTATGAAAAGAAACTCAGAAAAACTTCCCCGCACTACTAAAGACACACCCCTGAAAAACTACATATCCCAGCGTGCATGGTTCCTTAAAGGAACAGGCTCTGTGTCGGTTTCATATGGAAACGTTAAACAGCGACCTTTAAAACGTTTAGCCATCTCACTTACTTTCTATTAGATAAGACTAATATTAATTACTATTTTC
>JBBPCY010072765.1:0-10787 GCA_037974405.1 Brachyalestes nurse
CCTCCAGGACCCTCCTAAGGGTATAGAGCTCGTCCACCGTTCCACATCCAGGACGAAAACCAAACTGCTCCTCCTGAATGCGAGATTCGACTATCTGACGGACCCTCCTCTCCAGCATGCCTGAATAAACGTTCCCGGGGAGGCTGAGGAGTGTGATCCCCCTATAGTTGGAACACACCCTCTGGTCCCCTTTCTTAAAGAGGGGAACCACCACCCCGGTCTGCCAATCCAGAGGCGCTGCCCCCGATGTCCACGCGATGTCGCAGATGCGTGTCAACCAAGACAGCCCCACAACATCCAGAGCCATAAGGAACTCCGGACGGATCTCATCCACCCCCGGGGCCTTGCCTCAGAGGAGCTTTTTAACCACCTTTGCAACTTCAGCCCCGGTGATGGGAGAAACCACCCCTAGGTCCCCAGACTCTGCTTCCTCAGTGAAAGGCGTGTTGGTGGGATTGAGGAGGACATCAATTGAATTCTATCCACCGAATCACTCTGTAGAAGAGCTGTCCAGATAAAGTGTTCTTCAGGTCTCAGGTGGTTCCTCACTGAGAGAACACTGAGAGTGGGTAAAGTTGTCTGAAAGGTAAATTAGGGCTCCTGAAGGTCCTAAAATAGAAGATGGTGAGGGTTTGTGCAATATGCTTTGATCCCACATGTATAGCTCTGACGTCTCTACTGTTATTATAAAACATTTCAAACAGTTAAAAACAAGATAAATGTGTTCTTAAGCAGCTCTGAAAGCTGAAGTTCCTGCAGAGATGAGCTGAAGGCAAAACACTCGTAACGGTTCTCTTGCTGGAGGAGGAATGTTCTCTCACTAGTGCTCTCCCACTGGGAGCTTAGAACTTGTTTTATCCTGATTTTCAACCTGGCCTTTTTAAAACTACAAAACTTTTGTAGTTTGATTGACCCTTTTCCTTCAAAGTGCAGGCGTATCTTTCATTTATTACCGTTAAAGGCCCATTTCACAAAATTTCCATCACATTTCTAAAATCAATTTAATGCTTAATAGTGTTTACCACTCTAAGAAAACAGGGGCAGGGCCAAAATTCCATCTAAGCTTAGAATGGGACAGTGTGTGTGTGTGTGTATGTGAGTGTGTAGCTGTGTCTGTTTTTGTGTGTTTGTATGTATGTTGTGTGTATGTGTGTCTGTGTATGCGTGTGTGTATGTATGTGTGTGTTTGGTGTTTGTATGTCTGTCTGTGTGTATGAATGTGTGTGTGTATGAATGTGTGTGTGTGTGTATGTGTATATATGTGTATGATATACACCCACCCTGCCCCAGACGTGCTCCAGTCAGAGCCTCCTTGGCTGAGCCGAATCCCAGTTCTCTGCACACCACAGTGGCAGCCTTCAGGTCCCAGTTATCGTGACACACGGTCCCCCACACTCCGTTCTTCAGCACCTCCACACGCCCCTCACCCAAGTTCCCGCCGCCGCGCAGACGAACCAGGGGTTGCTAAGGAAAAGAAGAAATGTTTTCAGGACCTTCACAACGACAGCAATTCAGTTATGATTCATGATCAAACAATTCAGACCATCAAGATTACTGTTCTTCACCTCCTCATTGCTCAGTATAACTGTCCTCTCTGTCTGGGTGTGTAGGGTGGTCCTCCACCACCCCCTTACTTAGTATGAGTGTCCTCTGTCTTTCTGGGTGGGTAGGGTGGTCCTCCACCACCCCATCACTCAGTATGACTCTTCTCTCTCTCTCTCTGGGTGGGTAGGGTTGTCCTCTCAGACTACAGTCAATGTTGTATCTAGAACTAACTGAAACCTAGTTCCGCAGCTCTACAGTTGGTGGCGTATCTAGAACTGACTGAACTCTGGTTACACTATGACTCTACTGTCAGTGACATTTCAAGACCTGACTGAACCTGACTGACCTGGCTACACTGCAGCTCTACAGTCTATGATTTATGTAGAACTGATTGAAACATAGTTACATTACAGCTCTACAGTCAGTGACATATCTAGAACTGAGTGAAACATGGTTACACGGTGGTGTATTTATAACTGACTGAACTCTGCATTACAGTCATTTAATTGAAATAATTCCTGTTATTCTGTATAAAGTCTTTTTCTCAGCTTCTTTAAAGACTGATCTCAGAACAGTGAAGCATGAAGTCTTTAGCTTCACGGGGCTGATGAACCCTGTTTAAAGCTGTTTATTCAGGGTGGACGTGCAGAGCCATTCCAGATGACGGTTTCTGGCTGAAAGACCCATCAGTCCTCACACTGAATAAACATCCAGCCCTCATCAGCTCGCCGTATAAACACCCAATCAGAGCCCTCGTCAGCGCTCACGGGTTCCCCATCCTCACGGGTCTCCACCTCTTACATAACCTGCACTTTCCTGGAAGGCCTGGCACTGGGGTGATATACGGTACTTTCCTGCACCACTCGCAAACCTGTATGGGAACTGCAGTATGGGAACTGCTGTATGGGAACCACTGTATGGGAACCACTGTATGGGAACCCCCATATGGGAACTGCTGTATGGGAGCCTCTGTATGGGAACCGCCATATGGGAACCACTGCATAGAAAAACCTGTTTGGGGTACTTTCCTGCACCACTCGCCAAGCTGTATGGGAACTGCAGTATGGGAACTGCCGTATGGGAACCACTGTATGGGAATCCCCGTATGGGAACTGCTGTATGGGAACCGCCGTATGGGAACTGCCGTATGGGAACCACTGCATAGAAAACTGTTTGGGAATCACTGTATAGGAACTGCTTATGGGAACCACTGTATAGGAACCACTGTATATGAACAGCTGTATGGGAACCACTATATAGGGAATGTTGTATGGAAACTGTTGTGTGGGAACTGCCGTATAGAAACCAATGTATGAGAACTGCTGTATGGGAACCACTGCAAAGAAAACACTGTTTGGGAACCACTGTATAGGAACTGCTGTATAGGAACCGCTGTATGTGAACAGCTGTATGGGAACCACTATATAGGGACTGCTGTATGGAAACTGTTGTATGGGAACTGCCGTATAGAAACCAATGTATGAGAACTGCTGTATGGGAACTGCTGTATGGGAACCGTTCCCAGAGTCTCTGGAGGAAAATGTAGAGATGATTCATGGTGAAAAGGATAAATGAACTTCAGCCTCCTATCTGGACAGTGTAAGATGTTTTGCAGATGCAGGCTGACGGTGGAGAGTCTGACAGCTGTGGGGGATAAAATGTCAACTGAAGCTAGTCCAGCTAAAACCACAGAGTCCACCTTAAGCCGGTTTCTCCTGGTGTTCCGGACGGAAACACGTGTTCCGCAAGGAGGCACATGCTCACTGTTTGGTATGGGTTCTGTATGTACTGTTTGTGACCATAAATGCCTGTTTTATTTTTGAGGTTAGTGACTGTTCTTTAAACTTCTATAAGTGTGTGTCTACCTCAGGTCTGTAGGCCTTCCTGAACCCAACCGAGACTGTGGGGGCGAAAGCCCGGCCTGGAACGCAGCTGACCACTACCGGCATCCCTCGAGCGCAGGTACTGTTCCCCAGCATCTTCACCGTTCCACCCATCCTGCAGAAGGACAGGTGGGCCTCATTTCCTGTGCAGTTCACAGAGAACCCCCAGTAGTTCTTCTTCCTGCGCTGAGACAGCAGCCTGGGGGAGGAGCAGAACAAACCTGATCAGAGCAGGTTCAGATTAACGAAAAATTCAGAATAAGACTGTTTCTCCTGAACAGAACTGAGCTCAGTTTAACATCAATACGAGATTCTGACCATTTTCTCCGACCTCTTAAATTCAGCTCCTGAGAAAGAGCCTCCTCGAGTCTCAGCCTGATCCCAGTTTAAGATCTTAAAATGAAATTTCCTTTCTCTCGCTGCTCTGATCTGTATTCTTCTCAGATCATCAGATCTTCAGATAAACCATAAAAAGCAAACAAAAACTTGGTCGTCTTAAAAATGAAAACTGAGAGGCTGATGAGAACAGCAGAAGAACTTCTTTTTTTCTTTTGCTCCTTATTTCTCCTGATGAGGGTTTTGGAGAAACAAGTCAGACTTCAATAATCTCCAAATAAGAACATTATTTATTTCTGATCAGACAAAGAAATCAGCAGGATCAGCAGGAGAATCTTTCTTTGTGGGGTCACCATGTTCACTCCCACCGAACACCACAAGGAAACAGTTTTGTTCACTGATCTGCGGTTCCTCTGAACTCCTCTGAGATGTTTATCTGCTGTGGAACCGAGAGCAGACTGTGCTCAAAGCAAGGAAATCAGCTTGTACACAAATGTGGCACAAAGCAGATTTATTTCCCTTAAATATGAATCAATAACGTAATAAACCAAACGTATCACAAAAGTGGTCTTTCAGAAAATAATACAAATGTATACAGTATCCCCTCACCACCACCATCAAATACCCCTCCAACCCCAAATGTAGCCAATCAGTAAAGACAGTGTCTGAAGTTAGCTTATTTAGTTATGAAGCTAAAGTGGCTAGCAAATAATGAAAACGTATATCCCACCAATTAGCTTCAGGCCTTAATCATCTCACTCTCCCCACAGGCTCTGTGGAGGTGTTCAGTATCTAAAACAGACTCGCTTATGTGGTTTCTGACACTATACAATGTCCAGACCCATGGACATTAGCATTAGCTAAAAACAGTAGCAGCCTGAATTATGTATGTGGGGTATTAGCTATCGTTAGCTTTATTAACACGGTAGTTCTAGCAGACCTTAGACACCAAACATGTCTTGTATAATCGTAATCCCAGTTTTCTCCCCAGTTTCACTCGTTAGCTAGAACTTCCCACATGATATCGCCAAGCTGCCTCTCAACCCAGAACCGCATACCTCAGTGACGGGCAAGGTGATTTATTTCCCTGCGAATTTCAGGAGAAAAACTGGGAGGAAGAAATGTTGGAGCAGCTACGGGAATTCACCTCAGATTCATTCTTTCAACAATGTGAGCTTCAGTGATTTCTCATTTTTTAATAACTTACATCCAAAACCACATACTACACTATACTTATTATATATACTACACATACTATACATATTATACATACTAAAAATACTACACATACCATACACAGAACCATGCTACATGTATTATACATACATCATATACTATATACTATATACTATATACTATAAGATACAAACACACTATACACATACTATACATACACTACACATACTATATAACTTACACTATATACTATACTGCACTACAGGTCAAAGGTTTTGGCACACGTTGAGATTACGTGTTAATATGTATTAGAAGTGTACTCAATATTCTTAAATGTACAGTATGTTCACAATTTGAGTTTCTTTATTACCCATTAAGTGTCAAATTTGTATTCATCACTCCCAGCCTAAAAAAGCCACCTATTATAAGTTCATTATAATGTGGATCACCAGACAAGTGTTAGATATTTAAACTAACCTGTAGGACCTAGTGTTGAAGCCCTTCACTCCGGGGAAGCCGAACATCCCACACACGACCCGACTGTTCATGGAGGTCCAGTTCTCATCACAAACCTGCCTCCATTTACCTCCATCCTTCAGCTCCACAAAGCCCTCTGAGATCGGAATACGCTTACGCTGAGAATACGTCGCCCGGATACGCACGTCCTCCACTCGCACGTCCAGAGTCTGAGAGAGAGAAGGAAATATATTAAGTAATTGTATGTAACGTTATAACATTATAACATCATAAATCACAGTGAGGTTAAACTAGAGACCCCCCAGATGCGCAGGATAGGCCTGTGTGAGGGGGGTCAGTGTGTGAAGGCCTGGTTTCCCCGGAGTGTGTGAGGAATGTGGTGAGGTCTGGTGGTCTAAGATCAGGGTCTGAAGACGATGAGACTGGGCTTGTTGTCTGGAGGCTGTTTTGGGGTCAGAGAGCAGGACCTTAGTCACCTTAGTGTCCATCCGTACAGGTGAAGGCATGGCCGACCGCTTTACGAGTTTTTTTGTTAAAAGGAGATGTTCGGTGCCGTGGGCAGTCAGTGTGCAGTGCTCCCTGATGTCATGTGCGGTGCTGTGTGCAAAATTACAAAATTACATAAACGACATGATCAAAGCAGAAAAACTGGGGATTATTAGTGGTTTTCCTTGTTTGAAGGGCATTTTTCAAATGTCCTGGTTGTCTCTTTTGATCTTCATAAAACACATCCAGGCTGTTTAGGGTCCTTTTATATGAGAAGAACATGAGATAGCCCCCTATAAAAGCTAGAGAGGTATCAGCTTAGTACTGGTTTCTCCATACATATCCCTAAAGGTTGACAAAAGCATCTGGTTCTGCATCAGTACCAACTCAGGACCCTTTTTTAGGGTTTTTTTTAGTTTATTGAGGATATTTTGTCAAATCTAACGTGAAAAACCCTCACAGCTCATCTAAATAGAATGTAAATATTATATTTACAGGTGCCTAAGACTTTTGCACAGTATGACTATCAGAGTGTCCACAGAAGGACCCCACAGCCTACGTGCCTCCAGAAATGTTCACCATTAAAAACAAGAGGTTGTTTTTCCCTGACATGGCTACAGCTCAAAGGAGCATTTTAAAGGCTGTGTTTTAGCAGTAATGCAGGGAAGCAGAGTGTTTCCAACTGACCACACCAGCCATCAGTCTGGGCAGGGGATTCAGGGGGGCGGCAGGAATCTAAATGAAACCCAGACTGTGAAGTGTGAGGTGGAGGAATGTGGTGGTCTCTCAGCTCCTGAAGGGAAGTGAGCAGGTCTTAACATAAACACAGAACCAGACAAGTGTGGACAGCCTGACGGAACGTATGTTGCCGGAAAGAGCTCAAATTATACATTTTCATAACACTGGTGCACACTCACACACACATATGTGCAAATGTTATGAATGACTGCAGAACAAGCTGTCAGGGCTTCAGGACCTGGACTGAAGTCTTGCCATGTCAGATTAATTGCCAACATCATTAGGAAGAAGAATCACACAATCAGCCAATTCTGTTCTACAGTGGGCAGAGCCAGTTTTGTGAAGGAGAATGTTGCTCTAGGCCTTCTGGAAGTTCTAGATACGTCACTGACAGTGAATGCGGGTTGAAGGCTAACCAGTGGTTCCCTCTCCACCATGACTCAGCATAACTGTCTTCACTTAGCTAACAACACTGCACATTAACATGTTTTGTTGGTTCTAGATAAAATGTGGATGCCTGAACTGTGTAAAAGTGGTTCTGTGATGTGTGTGGAGTTTGTAACAGACATGAACAGTTATGTGAGCAACATTTTTACAGTGATTCCTTCATTAAAAGTGTCTGCTGCTGACCTCCTGACACATAGATTAGATTATCTGACATCCTACTGTTTAGATGATGTAACACACACCCATTGGTTAGATCAGTTTACACATGCCCATTGGTTAGAATACCTGACACACACTTGTTAGGTCATCAGTATAACTGTCCTCTCTGTCTGGGTGGGTAGGGTGGTCCTCCCTCTCACCCATCGTTCAATAAAACAACAACGTAAACAGTGCAGATAAAGATCAGGACTTCATGAACAGGCAGTGTTGTACCTAAAAATGGAGAAAAAAGGGGAAAGGCGTTTTTCTGCAGCCGCTGTGAGTTTTGGATGGAAATTCCATCAGGAAACCAAAGAGGCGAGTGTTTAAGGTGAGGGTTGGAGAAACACACACACCCTGCAGTGTGACCTCCGCCTAAAGACCAGACGAAACACATTTTTGACTCAGACAACATTAAAGAAACACCCCTGTTTGATCAGTCTCAGGTTTTTCCAACAGAATGAACTTGTTTCACCTTCCACCAATCTTCTGAACCTTCTGCAAAAACCAGACTTGGCCAGATATTAAAGGGCCCATACTGTGGAAAAACTCATTTTATCTGCCTTTTTAAAAATGGAAACTTAAGAAATATAATACATATAATGAAAACACTGTTAAAGTCAGTATGTTGACAATAAGCTGCAAAACAGAATAAATTGTATTTGTGATGTCACAACAACCAACACATTTACATCTATTCAGTTTACAGAAGCTTAGCCCCACCCATTCACTCTGCATAAAGTTACTTGGTGTGTTTTGATCAGGATTGCTTGTTGAATAAGCTACAGCCAATCAAACCAGAGCTCACTTACATAGATCAGTCTTAAAGGCATAGTAACAGAAACAGCCTGTTTAGTTAAGGGTTAAAGAGAATTTGCAGAATCATGCAGAAATATATTTTTGGTCCAAAAAACACATATGTTACTATAAAGGGAGTAAATAAACTGTGAAGTTTGACATTTTAGATATACAAAACATCTACACATCCATCATTCCCTGGATAATATGCAAAAAAATAAGGAATAAACGCACCATAATGCTAATTTCTGCTAGCACCCCTTTGAAATTCTAGTATTATGTTAGCCCTAAGCTGACGGCCAGGCCTTCAAGAGCTGGACTGAGATCCATACGGGCCATCTGACACATATCCATTGGTTACAGCATCTAACACACACCTACTGGTTAGACTATCTAACACAGGGGTGGGCAACTCCGGTCCTGGAGGGCCAGTGTCCAGCACAGTTTGATGGTAGCTCTCCTCAAACACATTCACTAAACCTGACAATCAGCTGATGAGGTGAACCAGGTGTTTCTGAGCAGGGAAATCACCAAAACATGCTGGATCACGGCCCTCCAGGACTGGAGTTGCCCACCCCTGATCTAACACATACTCACTGGTTAGAACATCTGATACATTTCCATTATTTACACCACCTGACACACACCCACTGGTTAGACTGCTGCTCACATTCACAGTCGCTGATCTTGAACCTCCAGAAGGACTAGCCTGACGTTCTCCCTCTCAGAACTCAAATGAAAGGTTTCAGTTCTTGTCAAATGTTTTAAAATGCTGAACATGACAGCAGCACTGGCACAAGACACTGCACTTACACCTCACGCCTGAGGATGTGTATTAAATTTTTAACAGCAAGTCATTCTGTTAACGACCTTTCCCACCCGGCGCTGAAGTGTGTGTGGGGCTAAGTATTGAAAACAGTGTTTAGAACAACCCTAAAGGAAAGTGAGAGAACGTATTTGGAGAATATGCAGGACTGTGCAAAGGTCTTGAGCCACCCCTAATTTCTTTACATTTTACTTTGAATCACTATTTTGGTGCAAAAATACTATTTTACCTATCTTTGGCATATCCACACCTGTTTTTTCACTGGTTCAGGACTTAAGTTAAATGGTCTTTATTCTGCTTGATTCATACGTAGGCCACTGTGTGCCTTAACACACAATTACATTCCTCTGAAACTGGTCAGGTTCACAGACTGGACTGAACATGAGAGTTTTTGAAAGTCCCCCAGGAAGCCTGAAAAGTTGTTCCTAAAGACCACATTAAAAATACAAGAAAGCCTGAATCTTTGTAAGCGGAATATGAGGAAATGCACAGTACCATATGTAGTGCAGCTAAGTTATAATTTGGTATATTAAAAGTATAACTGTTCAGTGTTCAGATTAAAAATGATATTCTTTGATCCTCACTGCATGATCAGTTATGATCAGAAGTGTTAATAATATCAGAAGTGTGAAAAGGCCTCGTCTGTTCAGCTCTGACTGGACAAAAGTCTCATTGAGAATGAAGTGTGTGTGTGTGTGATAGCCATTAACTCACACACCAATGCCAGACACACACTGCACTCTGAACCGTTCATACACACTGACAGAGCTCCCTGTGTGTGAATGAGTGGAAGTGTGTGACTGCAGACCTGACTGCCTGAGCAAAGACTGAAGCGGGATGAGATTTAGCTGCTGTATTTCTAGTTTCAGTGATTAATAATGAGATCTAGTATGAATCTGTAGTGTGAGGAGTTTTTAATCCAGTATTAATCTGCAGTGTGTGCAGTTTTTACTGTAATAATTGTGAAATTATTTTAATCCAGTCTGAATCTGAGGTTTTACATTTATGGCATTTTCCATTCCCTAACTACAGGGGACAGCCTCCCTGGAGGCAACTTGGGGTTAAGGGTCTTGCTCAGGAACCCAGTGGTGGTATGCTGAAGGTGGGATTCAAACCCATGACCTCTTGGTCCAGAGGCAAGTATCCTACCCACTGAGCTACCTTCACCCTTACTGTGTAGTTTTTGCAGTAATTATTCTGGAGTGATTTTAATCCAGTATGAATCTGCAGTCTGTGTAGTATTTAGCCCAGTATAAATCTGCAGTTTGTGTAGTTTTTACAGGAATAATTGTGGAGTGACTTAAATCCAGTATAAACATGCAATGTGTGTAGTATTTACAGCAATAACTGTGGTCATGTTAAGCCAGTATGAATCTGCAGTGTGTAGTTTTTACAGTAGTGACTGTGGTGTGATTTTAATCCAGTATGAATCTGCAGTGTGTAGTTTTTACAGTAGTGAATGTGGTGTGATTTTAATCCAGTATGAATCTGCAGCAATAATTGCTTTGGAATGTATTTCTATAATGATGGTGGTTTTAAACAGTTTTAGCAGAAGTTTTATTTAGAGGCTCTTAAACATGAATCTCCTCGGCTCTCCCCCACAGTCCAGCAATCAGAACATTCACATACTAATAGCGTTCCTCTGTGGGGCTGTGGAGGGTATGTGTGTGTGTGTGTGTCTGTGCGTGTGTGTGTGTGTGTGTGTGTGTGTGTGTGTTTGGACAGACGCCTTGCCAGACGTCTCCCCTCTCGTTCACTTCCTGTGGTCCAACTCACGTTGGCCAGAAACGTGTTCCTCACTGAGGAGAGAGAGAGAGAGAGAGAGAGAGAGAGAGAGAGAGAGAGAGAGAGAGAGAGAGAGAGAGAGAGAGAGAGAG
>JBBPCY010072766.1:0-10786 GCA_037974405.1 Brachyalestes nurse
TTTTCTCTCTTATTTTCTCTCCTGGGGGCTATATTCTCTATTATTTTCTCTCCTGGGGGGATATTTTCTCTTCATTATTTTCTCTCCCGGGGGCTATTTTCTCTTTATTATTGTCTCTCCTGGGGGTTATTTTCTTTATTATTGTCTCTCCTGGTGGGCTATTTTCTCTATTATTGTCTCTCCTGTGGGGCTATTGTCTCTATTATTTTCTCTCCTGGGGGGCTATTTTCTCTATAATTGTCACTCAGGGGGCTATTTTGTCTATTATTGTCTGTCCTGGGGTCTATTTTCTCTTTATTATTTTCTCTCCTGGGGGGCTGTTTTCTCTTTATTATTGTCTGTCCTGGGGTCTATTTTCTCTTTATTATTTTCTCTCCTGGGGGGCTATTTTCTCTTTATTATTGTCTCTCCTGGGGGTTATTTTCTTTATTATTGTCTCTCCTGGGGTCTATTTTCTCTTTATTATTTTCTCTCCTGTGGGGGCTGTTTCCTCTTTATTTTGTCTCCTGGGGGGCTGTGTTCCCTTTCTTTTCTCTGCTGGAGGGCTATTTTCTCTGTTTTCTTTCCTGGGGGGCTATTTTCACTTTATTATTTTCTCTCCTGTGCTGGCTGTTATCTCTTTATTTTCTCTCCTGATGGGCTGTTTTCTTATTATTTTCTCTCCTGGGTGGCTGTTGTATACTGCAGCCTCTTTTCAAACTAATGTTTTAGTGCAACATTCTTTAAAGTGAAGTGCAGAGTATAAATCAGTGTCTGTGTTTCTCTTCTTATCTTTATTTCTTTCCGTCTCTCACACACAAAAAGTTTTAAGTGTTAAGTTAAAACAATTACTCTTTAACATTTTGTTTACAAATACATGAAACCAGAACAGTACTCACTTATGCTCATACACGCTTGGAATTTGATCCTAACAGTCACATTTACATAGTTTAACACAAAAATAATTATTACAGTATAATGTACAGTTACTATTCTATAGTAATCTCTACAGTCATTGTACTGTACAATAGTGTACTATTAATATACTACAGTTTACAGTAATGTTATCAGTCTATAGTGTACTGTTATTATACCACAGTTTACTGTACTGATATGATACTATAGTGTTCTGTTACTATGCTGCAGGTTACTGTACTGTTATTATACTATAGTGTACTGTCACTATACTACTAAACTACAGTTTACTGTACTGTTATTATACTACAGTGTACTGTTACTATTGTGCAGTTTACTGTACTGTTATTATACCATAGTGTTCTGTTACTATACTGCCGTTTACTGTACTGTTATACTATAGTGTTCTGTTACTATACTGCAGGTTATTGTACTGTTATTATACTATAGTGTACGGTTACTCTACTACAGTAAACTACTGTTATATTATAGTATACTATACTACAGTGTACTGTTACTATACTGCAGTTTACTGCACTGTTATTAGATTATAGTGTACTGTTACTATACTGCAGTTTACTGTACTGTTATTATACTATAGTGTACTGTTACTATACTGCAGTAAACTGTACGGTTATTATCCTATACTGTACTGTTACTATACAACAGTTTACTGTACTGTTATTATACTATAGTGTACTGTCACTATACTACTATACTACAGTTTACTGTACTGTTATAATACTACAGTGTACTGTTACTATATTGCAGTTTACTGTACTGTTTTTATACTGTAGTGTTCTGTTACTTTACTGCAGTTTACTGTACTGTTATTATACTTTAGTGTACTGTTACTATACCTCAGTTTACAGTACTGTTATTATACTATACTCACTTATTATACTACACCCACACACACACACACGCACGCATGCATGAACACTCGCACACACACAAACATGCACACACATGCACACAAACACAAAGGCATGCACACGGACACTTGCACACACACACACACACAGGCATGCACACGGACACACACACACGCCCACGCACACACATACACACACACACACTGGCACACTCACTCACACGCACACAAATGCACACATGCATGCAAGTACATGCATGCACACTGACACACACACACACACACACACACACACATAATTGTCCGTACCTGAGTGTGCTGAGGGAGCAGTGTGGATCCTCCAATCTAGCACAGAGCAGCTTCTCTCCTGACTCTCCTGGGTGGTTGTAGGTTAGATCCAGTTCTTTCAGGTGTGAGGGGTTTAAACTCAGAGCTGAATCCAGAGAAGAACAGCCTTTCTCTGTGATCATACACCCAGATAATCTAAAGAGGGAGAGAGAGAGCGAGAGAGAAAGAGAGAGAAATCATACACTTCAGAATTAAAGAGATTTCACATGATTAAGAATATAAATAAAACCCAAATCTCTTTGGGAAGAATCCCGGAGTAAAGAAGAGCTTTCTTTTACATCCATAAGTCATTACCTTTTTGCCCATGTGATCCTGTTCATTGTAAATATAAAACTCATGTAATGAACCCTTAAAACCTGTTTAAAACATTCTGTAGACAAAATGTGACATGTCCCTGTGACATGTTCACTATTTCATAAATCAAAATAGACACAAACACATAAAACACAAAACAGCTCTCATCCTTTTTAAATCCAACACAGATGTGCAAAAATGTCGAAGTGACCAATCTGAGCTCAGATGGCCTGATCTAGAAATGTCCTCTTTTGTTGTCATACAGGGAAAGGTTTCCTCCCATTTCTCTTGCTTTTGCCTCCTAGAGATTTTTGCCCCCTCCCCCTAAAATAAGCTCCACCGACTGTTAAAGGGGACCTATTATGCAAAACTCACTTTAGTTATAATAGGTCTATGGGGCTATACAAAACATGTTCATGAAGTTCTTTGCACAAAATCACTCTCACATAAAGAGATATCACCAGCTCTATTCTGCACAGTTACAGACACCCCCCCCAAAAAAAAATTTATGTGACTAAGTGGGGAAAAAACTAATAAACAAAGCCTTCTTTGTAAAATTGATGACGTATTTATTATATATTATATATTGGGTTAATATAGAATTGCGATTAATCGCGAATAATTTTTTTCCAGATTTGCAATTAATTTGTTAATTTTAATTAATCACTTTACAATCCTAATTTAAATTTAAATACACATATTACCCAATAAATATATTATAGGCCAATATATTGCCTATATATTCCCTATGTCCTGTTTGAATGCGCTGATGTTTTTGGAGATTATTCTTTTGACTAAAACTCTTTCCACACTCTGTACAGTGATACGGCTTTTCTCCTGTGTGAATGCGATGGTGTGTTTGGAGATTAATCTTTAGAGTAAAACTTTTCCCACACTCTGTACAGTGACGCGGCTTTTCTCCTGTGTGAATGTGTTGGTGACGTTGGAGATCAATCTGTCATTTAAATCACCATGAGCAATACTAAAATCACTATTACAAACAGTTCACCTTTACTGAACAAGGATACGCATTTTATATTTTCATTTTTCTGGGAAACTCTCCCTCTGCCATGTTGCTCCACTGAACCAAAAACAGTTATACTTCGGTCTTGGAGAAGTTAAATAAAAGCCTGCCCACACTGAAACCTGATTTGGCTAAATAACTGAGTCAGGATGCTGACGCACCCTCACACCCTTGCGCTCTCTTTTGTCTGTCTCTCTTTCCACTCTTTCTCCATTCCAAATTGGGCTGAACGACCCAAGACAGGTTCCGTTGTTTTTCAGTAGATTTGACTACATCATCATTCTGTAATCTCCGGTGCCACCCCACCCCATGTGTAGCAGCCTGGGCCAGCAGCTCTGCTTCTTTCTGAGCTTCTTTCTTAATATCTTGTAACGTTTAACTTTAACCATAGTAATTTAATTCTGACACCAGGCACTACTGTTTCTTACTAGTCCTGGTCATTTTTCTCTGGTTTTTTTCCAAGTTTTCACCCGTGTTTGGAGACCCGGCACGTGGTTCATTAGATATGTGTGTGAATGGTGTGTGAATACACACATTAACTCGAGTGTTGTACTTTGTTATTTCGATAACTGTGCTGCTGTTAGTGTTATGGCACGCACGATAGAGCTTAGATCTGGCCCAAAAAAATGAAACCCGGCCCGACTCGAGCCTGAGCAACTTGTGTCCGAGCCCAGACTGGCCCAACACATTGATTGTAATAATCGGCCCGAGCCCGATTTTTTTAAATACGTGGGCCGTTATAACACATGTTCTCAAATGTGGGTGCATTTGTAAACTGATTCTCCAAGCGCTCCGAGCACACTCTGGTCCTCCCAAATAGGCTAATTAAGTAATTTAAAAAACAAATGCTTGATCACGGCCCGGCCCGACTGGGTTCGGGCAGAGAATCAAAACTCTAACACATGATATCTGTCTTTCCCCTCATTGAAATGACTGAGTGAGCACCTCTGCTAACCAGGGTAATCAGCTGAGAACAGATCAAATTTGAGGAGTCTTACAGTAACGGGGCTATCGGCACTGATCTCAACTGCTTGGCTATCAAGGAAATGTCCTGAATCTCACTAGAGACAAATACAACTGTCTTTTACCAGCTAGTTGGACCCTCCTCCACCCTCCACCTCGCCCAGCCTCTCAACTGTGGGATACTGATTGATTGTGTTCTACTCTGTTACAGCTTTGGAAAGGAAACTGAAAACTGCAGAGGACCAGGCAGAGGAGGAGATACAGATAAAGAGAGGAATCTCCCCTGTCTCTCGGTGTCTCTGGACTGGTGGAAAGTGCATCAAAGCCATTATTCTTCCATCACACAGAGGGACCTGCGTATCCCAGGGACTGGTGTCTCCTCTGAGTGGGTTTTCTCTACCGCAGGGGATATTATCACAGCTCAGGGAGCACTTACACCTGACCGTCTCGATCAAATTCTACTCCATAACAGAACTTTGAAGTCAAAGTAGGTTGAATGGTGTCAACTCACTGTTGGTGTATGATCGTCAAACACTCTTGGATCTTCGTTTAAATGTGCCAATTCTGCAAGAATCTGTGTGCCCCCTGCTCTTGTTAGGCATGCCTGCATAACTTCCTCCATAATGCAGCTGCACCTGTCCGAAGGCGGCGTGGCAGGCGCCGGGGCAAGCGCGGCGGCTGGATGGTCAAATTGAAAGCCCGATCTTCAATCTGCAGCTAGTGACCTGGATACCACGGACTATTGCCACTCAAGTTCCGGTTCCGACCAGGATGGCTCTTGTTAACGCTAGATCCGTGGTAAACAAAACTTTCATCCTTAACGATTTCTTCACTTCCAACGGATTGGATTTTCTATTTGTGACTGAGTCTTGGTTGAGCGTCGGTGAGTCCAGCGTTTTATCTGAGCTTTTACTGTCGAATTGCACATATTTTAATGCACCGAGGTCGTCCGGTCGGGGAGGAGGAATAGTACCTGTTTTTAAGAACAAGTTTCACTGCAAACAGCTCACGATATTGTCTCCTTTCTCAAGTTTTGAACTGATTATGTTTGAGCTGGGTCGCGCTCACCCAGTACTGTGTGCAGTGGTCTACCGACCACCTAAATATAATAAAGATTTTATTAATGATTTCTCTGACTTCTTGGCAGGAGTCAAAATATGACCATGTCTTAGTTGTTGGGGATTTTAATATTCATGTTTGTTGCTCTGATAAGCCGCTAGTCAAAGATTTCTTAACTCTTATCAACTCTCTAAATTTTGTACAGTGTGTTAGTGTTCCTACACATCATCTCGGGCATACATTTGATTTGGTTTTATCTTGTGGTCTGTCAGTTTCTAATTTAGAAATAGCTCATGCTGTGTTCTCTGATCATAACCCTGTTTTATTTGACGTCTCTCGTCCTTGCTGTCACGCCCCCAGTCCGTGGCCAGCGGCTGCGGGGATTGTAGGGACTTTTACTGTGACTGGGGGCGTGGCAGCGCAACAGGCCAAACTGGCCAAAAGTCATGTCTGTTTCATTGTCTGGTTGTCCGGGTTTCAGCTTCACATGTTTAGGTTCTGTCGTGTGTGTTCGTTCTGTTTTTGCTTTTGGAAGAGTATCGGCCCACATGCCTTTTGTTTTGCCTGTCTCTGTTTATTTATTAAATTAATTATTTATTAAGTGACCTCGAGAGTTATGAAAGGCGCTTATAAATAAAATTTATTATTATTATTATTATTATTATTATTTGGATTAAAGTCTCACATGAAAATGGATCAAGCCTGCTTCTGTGCCTCCTGCTTGAACGCGCCAGGGCAGTTCATGACAGAAACACGGACCCACAAACGAGGCACAGAAGACGTCCCGGGGGAGGTAGGTTGGGCTCGGTCCCAGTGTGAGCCGACGAACGGCTACAGTTTAAAGGAGTTGCTCGGTGGATGGAGTTCGGAGGACGAGCTTGAGGGAGATCAGGGCTGCGGGAGCAGCTGGTGGGTGGATGGCCTGCCAGTTCTGGACCCGGTGGTGTTCGTGGATCCTCCTGCTCGATCTCCGGTTAGGAGAAGAAAGGGACGAGGCGGACCGCGACGCTCGCAGAGCCCACGCCCTCCTCGACGCTCGCAGAGCCCACGTCCCATTCGCCGGAGCTCCTCGCTGACTCGCCTCGCTCGGTGATCACTGGGCTGGACCAGCCGTCCTCACTCGGGGCTGTAAAGTCTGCGGGAGCAGCTAGAGGGGCTGGTAGCCGGCGTGGAGAGCCAAGCCTTCCCGGAGCGAGTGAGTGAAGCCCGGCTGCCATGAGGGAGCCAAGCCCGGCTGCCACGGGTGAGCCAAGTCCCGCTGCCGCTGCGTCCCTGGAGGGAGAGGCTCTCGTCCCAGCTCCTTGCCTGCAGCTGCAGGCTCCGACCCTGGCACCGCGGGCCGTGAAGCCCTCCGTCCCAGAGCTCCAAGCTCCCAAGGGGGCTCCGCGCGTGCAGCGCCCCCGACGTCTGCTCCTGTCCCTGCGACGCCTGCACCTGTCCCTGCGACGCCTGCACCTGTTCCTGCGACGCCCGCACCTGTCCCTGCGATGCCCGCACCTGTCCCTGCGACGCCCGATTCTGTTCCTGCGACGCCCGCTCCTGTTCCTGCGACGCCCGCTCCTGTCCCAGAGGCACCCGCTCCTGTCCCGGAGGCGTCCGTTCCTGTCCCGGAGGTGTCCGTTCCTGTCCTGGAGGCTCCAGAGGGTGCGCCTCCTGCTCCCGAGGGCGCGTCTCCTGCTCCTGGGGTTCCGGAGGGCCCTGCTCCCGCTCCTGAGAGGCCACCTCTGTCCCCAAAGCCTCCGTGGCGGGGCCCCAGCCCCCCTGGTTGCTCCAGTGGCGAGTGCTGGGGGAAAAATTTCCCCTGAAATTTTTTGGGGGGGCCGGACGTGCCCCGGACGGCACTGGAAGGGGTCCTCGGGTGGAGCCAGGCCCCGAGGGTATCAGAAGGACCCTCCTTTGTACTATGTATGGGGTTCCACCTCAAGGGGGCTCCACCTCGGAGGAGTCTCCGGAGGGACAAGGGGACCGTAGGGGGACGTGCCCCGGACAGTACCAGTAGGGGCCTCGCCCTGGACTAAAAGGGAGGGGCGCTCATAGGGGCCATCGTCTGTTCTCCGCCTCCTCCTTTGTTTTTGGTGGGCACTCCGGTGTTGTGCCCTTGTGTCTCTGTTTATTTGGATTAAAGTCTCACATGAAAATGTATCAAGCCTGCTTCTGTGCCTCCTGCTTGAACGTGCCACGGCAGTTCGTGACACTTGCCATTTTAAACCTCGCGTGCCTGCAAGGCACTGTCGTATGTTTAACTCGTCTACTGCTGCTCACTTCTCCACTGTGTTTGAGGAAAGCGTCAGTGCTAACTTGGGGTCCTCTTTATGTTTTAGCACTGAGGAGTTAACATCGCAGTTTTATGGTTCCTGTGTGGCAACTTTGGATGTGGTGGCCCCACTAAAAACCAGGTGCCCCAAAACTGTACTTCAGCCTTGGTTAAATGATGTCACTCGGGCTGTTAGACAAGAGTGCAGAAAAGCAGAGCGCAGGTGGAAGAAGGACAAACTGCAAGTGTCTTTTGACAGAATTAAGGAATTATGGAAGTGTTACCAGAGTACTGTAAAGTCTGAGAAAAATAAATATTTCTCTGATATTATATCTACGGCTGGTCATAATCCCCGTGTGCTATTTAAGACCATTAGCTCTATTTTTAATGTTTCCCAGACTACCAGTTTAGTAGCTTCTCCTGCTACCTGTGAGAAATTTCTCCACTTTTTTGTGGATAAAGTCAGTAACACAAGAGCGCTCATCTTACCTTCTCCATATGACCCATCCATCAATGCATGTTGCTCTGCAGTTTTCGATCAGTTTGAGTTAGTGTCTCTTTCATTTTTGAATGACATTATTAGTCATA
This sequence comes from Brachyalestes nurse, assembly GCA_037974405.1. NCBI lineage: Eukaryota > Metazoa > Chordata > Actinopteri > Characiformes > Alestidae > Brachyalestes > Brachyalestes nurse. The sequence continues at coordinate 8,299 of JBBPCY010072766.1, forward strand.
TGAAGCTTTCAGGTTCTCCCACTGATGCTTTACCCCCACATCTTCTTAAAGAGGTTTTCCCTAGTGTTGGATCCTGTATTCTGGATATTATTAATAGCAGTCTTACGTCTGGTGTTGTTCCTTCATCTTTTAAACACGCTGTTGTACAGCCACTGATTAAAAAATCTAGCCTTAATCCCTCAGTCATGTCGAATTATAGGCCGATTTCTAGACTTCCATTCATTTCAAAGATTTTGGTGAGAATTGTTTTTATCCAAGTTAATGCTTTTATAGATCAGAATGGGTTTCTTGAAGTATTCCAGTCTGGCTTTAAAACCCGGCATAGCACTGAGACGGCACTCTTAAAGGTTTTTAATAACATCTTTTTAGCTAATGACGGTGGCAACTTTGTTATTCTTGTGCTTTTAGATTTGTCTGCAGCGTTCGATACTGTTGAGCATAGTATCCTTCTTTCACGATTGGAGCACTGGGTGGGCATCAAAGGTGCAGCGTTGGAATGGTTTCGTTTGTACCTAGCAGACAGGAGTTCTGTGTTGGTATGGGTGATGTTAAGTCCTCTTTCATGCCTCTTGAATGTGGACTGCCACAAGGTTCTTAGACATCAAGAAACGCTAGCACTTCAATCTCATCCCTCCCCAGAGAAGTCCTGTACAAGACATGTGCTAGTGTTTTCCAAACTTTCTTAACGTGTTACATCTTTAAACATAGCATAATGATCCCATGAACCATAATGAACCATAATGATAATAAAAATATGTGGCTTCTTCGAAATGACACAGCCAGCAGCATTCCTGTCCTCTTCAATGGGGAATGCACCATTGCACCATTCACAACAGCAGGGGTGGAGGTAGCTCAGTGTGTAGGATACTTGCCTCCGGACCAAGAGGTCATGGGTTCGAATCCTACCTTCAGCATACCACCACTGAACAAGACCCTTAACCCCAAGTTGCTCCAGTTAGGGAATGTAAGTCGCTTTGGATAAAAGCGCCTGATAAATAATGTAGTTTACGTCTGTTACTCATCATGGCAGCCATAAACCACAAAGTCAACAACGGACAATACATCCATCAAAGCTCTGGCCATTTTTGAGTCGTGTGGGATTTCCAGAGACCTATGGGGACTAGACACCCCGGAATCCTAGAATCCCCGTTATTGTGAAACACTTTCACTGTTAACAAAAATACTAGGAAAAAGAAAACAGGTTTCAAATAATTACTACATTTCAAATTTTAGATTTGAAAATAAATATTCTTTATTAACTTCTTTGTGTTAATACTTCTTTATTATTCCCACTCTCCCATACTCTCGTATCGCTTAGAGCCTTATCTGGAAGCATATTGGTTACATCCTTTAGGATCTTTCAGTGGGGCTCATCCCTCTGGCAGAGGTGTGTGGGGGGTGTTATCAAACAGACTTGGATGAGCAGTACACCTGTTCTGCCAGTTGCCTGTCAGTCTGGCACCAGTAAATGGAGTAAATGCAACCCATTGTCCATCTGAATTCTGTGTTGCAGTTTTGGTCCAGCCGGTAACATGTAAAAAAATATTTGGCTATAAATTATTCCATCCTGAGAAGCAGAAAATCATTTGTGGTTATGACTCAAAATAACCATCGGCCTTGGTAAGACCTAACTTTCACCACTAAGGAATAATTCAGATAAGGAAGATGGAGTGTTGAGTGTTGAGCCATCTTTTGGGACATCAAATGCCATTATGTTTTATATGAGGGACCTCCTTACAGGGATTTAATGGAAATGTCAATGGTGCTTGCACACACCATGGTTCAGTTCACATTTTAGAGCGGTCCAGTTCACGTTCATTTTATAGACATCCTTACGTAAACATGGGCATGAAGTCATGTGTTTTCCACCAGCCTTTCATTTCTCCCTCATCTGTCATGAAATAGTTTTAACCTGTTATTTGTGTGACTGGAGAACCGGCAAGAACATCTTCTAGCCCAACAATGTGCTCACTCCTTCCAAAGTCCCAGGAATCTCCTTTTCATCAGTGCCACTAGTCCTCAACTGGAGTAAGAGAGAGAGGAGAGCAGTTTGGCGACCATATTCATCTAGAATGGGATGCTGTTTCTAACATGTTCTTACTTGAATAGATCTTGTAGCCTCCTGCTTAGGTTCTCTCTCAAATACTCCCAATCTTGGGCCTTAACCTGAGAATAAACAATGTTTGCGACTGATATACTATATGCTATATGTTCAATTTCACAACAGCGAAAGCAAATGAAAGAAGGCTAAATTACTTCTTGTTACATTAACGGGCCGATTCAGTGCTATTCTGATCTTATGATTAAAGTATCGGGTAAAACTGCATTCATAAGGGTACGTAAACCTTTCGAGACTGCTATTTATATATTATAGTTACATAAGACTTAGTGCTGGAAGTAGTTCAATTCAGTTTTATTTATATAGCGCTTTTTACAACCAGGTTGTCACAAAGCAGCTTTACAGAGTCCAGGTCCAAGCCCCTAGTGA
>JBBPCY010072767.1:0-10786 GCA_037974405.1 Brachyalestes nurse
TTCTTGATAATATCCGAGTGATTTTATGTAATCGTGGCAAAGCGTCTGACGACTAATGATAGCCTACACTCATAATTCCTAGGTTTTTTAATAAAATAATAATAGTCCAATAATAGACTGCTGTAAGCATGAGGCAAAATGCTGCAAATGTTGCTATGAGACGGTTGTTGGTGTCCTTATGTGCACTGGCCAATAGTGCTGACCTCTGCGCGCACACCTGCAAGAAAGCGGGTCTCCAACTCTCACGCAATGAGCGCGAAACACACGCATCTGGCATCTAGACTGCCGGTTGTGCCCAGTCCTCAACAGAAGGTGGCGCAGCTAATGATGCAACAGTCCTGGGCATTATGACTTTTTATCTCATAATTATGACATTTTATCTCATAATTTCGACTTTTTATCTCATAATTTCGACCTTTTATCTCATAATTTCGACATTTTATCTCATAATTTCGACTTTTTATCTCATAATTTCAACATTTTATCTCATAATTTCGACTTTTTATCTCATGAATTTGACATTTTATCTCATAATTATGACTTTTTATCTCATAATTATGACTTTTTATCTCATAATTATGACTTTTTATCTCATAATTTTGACTTGTTTTCGTTCCTGTTTTTTTCTTTTACTGGCGGAAATGGGCTTCCATAGCAGGTAGCTAACGTGGATGAAGTCGTGCTAAAATGTTGACACTATCCTAATTTTGTTGTTTACATTCAAATTTAATTTATTGATGTTTACTTTTAAGATTTCTCCTCTCTTCAGAGAAGCTAGTAATGTTAGCTTACTTAGCCTAAAGCTAAGCTATAGCTTGGTTTGCCATGGTAACCGGTTGCCACGGTAACAGAACTCATCAGGGGATGGGAGGGAGGGGGGGGGCATAAAAAAGCATAATATAGTGCATTATATATAATTTGATTATTAGATATGTAAATGCAATTACAAGGACAAGAAGATGCTTTTCAATTAAGGTTTTACTTTTTATTCAATAATTGCATTTCAATCAGCTAATGTAATGCAAGATTAATCTAAATAAATTAAAGTAATCTTTTAATAGTTTTTATTCTTTCTGTGCAGCCCAGTAAGAAATGATCAATGGCCCGGTGGTTAGGGACCCCTGTTTTATCTTACCTTCATTCATGACAAACCCACCCACATTTACTGTGGGTGTGATATTATTAATTAATGTGATATTATTATTTAATATTTTTGTATTTCCTTAGGAATGGAGGATCACGAGCAGGACATTTGCATTTGCCCCATTTTCTGTGTCCCCATCCCAGAGGTATTTTTGAAGAAAAACTGAGGATCATTAGGATAATTATTCTGAAATATAATCTAGTTCTATAATGTGCTCTCACCAGAGGTAGGTCAAAGTCACTAGACTGAAGGCATGATTTCAGTGTAAAATGACGTTGTGTAGTATGTGTTTTATAACCACTCTCTCATTCCCTTTATAGCTGCCGCCCCAGTATTTCGCCCGTGCCACTGCTGTGGCATACATCAAGGTAAGATTCCATTCTCTCTCGGATTTTAAAGCTTTTGGAAACAACTGGTTCCATTCTGATTTCATTTTCATCACCACGTCCTCCGTCCATTCAGTGCATCGGATCATCCATCAGCAAGGCTCAGTTCTACCTGCGCACTGAGTTCTCGGACTCTTTAGTTCAGGATGTTATCCTGGTTAGTACTCGTTCCTGCGTTACACATTATTAGAGTACACTTTAAAAAAACACATTTTCATCATATCTGTATGTTTATTTGCAGAATACCAAGGTGGCCATAACGTTCAAGGGTGTTTCAGTGGATGCGGATGGCCGTTTCCGGTTCCATCACTAAGATGACTCACAGACCCTTGCGACACCGGCTTCTTTCACCTCTTCCAAACCAAGACTACCCCCCCCTGGATTTTAATCAGCAGCAGGACACCACCTACTATACTATACTATTATACTATACTATATTAATTACTATACTATACTATACTATACTATTCTATATTTTATTATACTGTACTACGCTATGCTATGCGATATTATGCTATACTATACTATTCTATACTATATTATACTATGCTTTACCACACTATACCATACCATACCATACTATACTATACTATGCTATGCTATGCTATACTATGCTATACTATACTATGCTATACTAAACTATACTATATTATATTATACCATACTATACTATAATATACTATTATTTTTTCTTTCATTATTGTAGTAATGGTTCCTGTACATCCATATATTATCATTTTCTGTCTGTGTTTGTGAGAGTGTGTGTGTGTGTGTGTGTGTGTGTGTGTTTCAGGTACAGCTGTTATTGTTTGACCCATGGAGCGCAGATATGGGGAGTCATGTCAACTCATCACCAAACTGAAGCACTTGAAGATCTCTCTTTGTCACAAACCCCATCAGCCAAGGTTCATCCCTCTTTAGAACAACAAAATGCCATTTAACCATAGTATCATTTATAGTAGAATTTCCTTTGTGTCTTTCAGGCTCACTGTCCTCAACAGGCTCACTGTCCTTTGTCTACGGAAACCGAAACGGAATGCATTGCAGTTCTCATCACCAGAATGAAGCACTTAAAGATCTCTCTCTCACACCCCACCAGCCAAGGTTTATCCCTCTTTAGTTTTTTGCTGTTTTTAGATTAGTGAAACAAAACAACAACATTTTATTTAACCATATTTATAGTATACTTTCCTTATTCCTAGTGTCTTTCAGTCTCACTGTCCTCCATGCAGGAACCTAGTGCAGCTTTCCTTTTGGATTAGAGACTCCAAGCAGCAGAGGGACCTGAACTTCATGAAGACATCCTGGATTAGAAGACTGTTTGATCTGCTTAACATTAGAGGATATACATCTTTGTCTACGGAAACCTCAACAGGAACGGACTTTCACATGTGGGCTTTCACTGAGGACCAGTTAGAAGGCTTCCTAGCCTTGGTTGTAGTTTTGTATGGAACAGATATGGATGTGTGAGAAACCAAAACGAAAGCAGTGAAGCCCAAGCTCGAGCCTCCAGAAGCTGATATCATGTTTTACATATATTTATATTTTGTGTTAAATAAATATAAAATCATCATTTTCTTTAAAAACACAGAGCAGCTTAGAATTATGAGTGTTCGTAGGCCACGAGAAAGGGAGAGGATATTTGGGGACAGTTTTAGAATTGGAATCAGCTCATCTGTGGAATTCAGACTGGAATGTTAATAAAAACACTTGGGTTATTACTGTTCTTTGCCTCTATCTCTCTCTCTGGAACAAAAGAAGACCATGAAAATATATGTGTGTGTGTGTGTGTGGGGGGGTGTGTGTATGTGTGTGTGCATGTGTCTTGTGGTTATAAATGATGTCCATGTGGCTGGATGGTGATATGTCAGTTTAAATTCTGTGACTCAACTAGTAAAGAATGCAGATAGTTGACGAGACAATGCATTAGATTTTAGATTTTAATCCTCACCCGCCCAACAGGGCATGTACACATGGCATGCACGTACACACTCACACACACACTCCTTCGTCATGGCTTGTTACCAACCAACTGGACAGTTTGTTTGGCTTTTTCCGAAGCACAGATAGAACTTATCAACAAACGTCTGGCAGAGAGGGGAAAAAACGGCAGGGTGTGTGAGAGACAGGAAATAGATGCTGACTTCAGTGACCTCTGAGGCCTTGACGAACATAGCTACATAACCACTGGCTCAGGAACAGATCGCATCTGAGTCTGGATCATCATGTGTGTTTACTCTGGCCTGTTTTAACTGATCCCAGACCATGGGCCCTCAGCGCTGGCTCTGCAGCAGGGGAAAACCCAAAAGAGAAGAAACACACTCGTTTGTAAGCTGCTACATCTGTTTCTAAAGGGTGCAGGAACCTTCACAAGTAAACACATGTGGCACAGTGAATCCACTTTATGCATTTTTTGGATTGCCTTATTGTTCAAAAAGGATCAATTGTTCATAATTGTTGAAAATGTATTATTTGCAGATTACCTGGTGGAGAGTGCAGAATAGGCTTGAATGATTATACATTTTTAGTTCAGAAGTGTTCAATAGTGATACAAAATTCTCAACAGTCTCACAATCAGGTGGGAGCTGGATGGCTTGCACTCTGTTGGATCAGATTGCATTGGACTGACCATTATTAGTTTTTTAATGGCTGCTCTGATCTTATGTGTGCCATTGTTATACTGATAAATAGTTATACTTCTATTTCAGTTCAGAACCCAGACACTCTTTCAGATCTAGACTGAACACTTAACTTTTAACATAAGCTTTTGGTCAACTTCAATAATATATTTTGTTTTCATTGTACTGATCTGATTAATTCTACTTTTTCTTTTTCTTTTTCCATGGTGTATATTATATTCACAGTGTTGTCCTGATTTACCTTCTTTCATCAGCCTTTCTGCTTCTCTGTCTCCCATTATCTGAGATGTTCCTGCCTAGCTCCCTGGATTGGTACTAGACTGATTTAGTTTGTGACTGTATGCTCCTTCTGCCTGAGCGCCAGACCAGCTCCACCACCATATCCCTTTATTATTTAGGCAACACAAGCTTCTGGTTAAATTCTTGTGATAGCAGTCTAGACGCTATCTACACTCTTTAAGGTTTTACCCCTTTCCCTCTGCTTGTCTGTGTCTCTGTCATACCCAGAGCTATTCCTGACCCTGTCATCCAGTGTAAAGTTGGTGTATGTGCAACTGGATTTCGGTTCTCCTTGTCCTCTGACCCTCCTACTGTGCCTGGAAACAGAATACATTACTGCATGCTCATTCACGCACTCTCCTGGGAAGACCAAAAAACATGGCTAGAAGACTAATCTCCTTAACAAAGCCACCATGCATTTAATTGTCATCTTGACTCAACGTTTCCATACTTTTGGTCTTTCAATATTTGTTAAACAACCTTGTTTAGCTGGTACTTAACTCTGACTTTACTAGCTGGTCAAGAAAAATCTCTATATCATCAAGCAGTAATAATTATTACATTTCCCTCAGAAACTCTGTAAAGCATCTCATAATACTTCTTGTGCTGCCGCCTTTCGATCTGGTTTCAACCTGAGAAGGGAGGGATCCTCCTTTGAGTGCTCAGAGGGAGTTTTCCCTGCTACTGTCACCTCTGCTCACCAGGGGCTTTGACCCGGATTTCTGTAAAGATGCTTTGGGACAACATCTTAATTTTAAAGTGGTCATGCTTAGCAAAAGTGTTTTTTGCATTTCAGAACATAATATGCAGTTCAGGCACACGGAGAGACCTTCAGAGGGGAATGCACCCTGGTGATTATCAGTATTTTTGTTGAAAGGGTGTGAGGGTTTTTGTTGACTGGGAGGAGAAACCAAACCATATTTTTGTACAAAAGAGGCACAATGGTCAAATGAGCTGGTGTTTGAGCATCTAAAGGCCCCCCTTTGCACATGTCTGATATCACTGATAGAGAGACTTATAGAAGCCAATTTCCACAGCTAGTATTATGTCACAGCAATGGGAAAGCTTACTCTTGACATCTCATCATAAAACATTTCTCAAAATAAATTGCCATCTCAGACTTAATATGTCATAATGAGCTAAGTCCATAATTATTAGATACTTAGTCATAATAATGAGATACAGTGCCATTATTGTGAGACATTCACATCGTAATTGTGAGAATCATTCAACTGTGAAATATTAATGACTAATACAGTATGTTTGGCTTCATGTTTTGTTAAACAATCTGCATTTTGAACTCTTATGCTGCTGATTAGTGTTGCTGCCACCACCATATTTTACCACTAAAATCAGGCGCGTTGATTAGTAGTATGTTTGTGTGTGTCCTACTGTGCGTATATATGAACTAAATAATGTCAAATATTTTAAATAGTGGCATATATATTACTGCTATTGTGTTTATTGCAGTAGTTTTCTCTTAGTGTATGCACACATAAATAAGAGAGCATGTGTGTATGTTAATGCACTTGAGAGTGTGGATGTGGTGTTTTTAGCTGCGGTGTGGTCTTTGAAAATATTCCTGCCATGGCGCCACATTTGCAGAAGCTTCAGCACTGCAATGTTTCTGCCCAGTCCATTTGAACAGCACTTGGACCCACAACAACTCATTCATAAATTGGCATTAGCACTGGATCATATCAAAGCCAAAGAGGCATTATCTGAATTTACCAACACCTCCTGCAGGCTGCTTTAAATGACACTGAAAGCCTCGTACTCTGTTTATAGTGACCAGCCCTCTGATATACACCACATAATGCAATCATGACAGGCAGTAATGCACTCTGTTGAACTAACCCAACCTCCAAATGCACATTTACTGTCCGAAGGAAAGAGGTGTCTTTCTTTATAAAGCACAACTGCTGTTCCACAAGTTTATTTTAAAGCTTTTTGTGGTCTGGATCACATAAGCAGATGTCTAAAATACACACAGCGTGAAACTATACCTCTGCATGGCTGGTCACATGTATGGTTGTACATGAGTCCAGCAGACGCAGGTCTAGAAAAGCACTGCTGATAAAGTACTGCAGGTAAACCCATTTAACGTACAAGCTAACAAACTGTGAAAGTACTTTTCCTATAATGGAAGGTCTAGTCATGTGAAGTGAGACTGTTTTGGTCTCCAGTGCAGACGACATGGAAATCTTGCCTGTGCCCAGAGCTTTTTTCACTCTTTGCAGTTATTTTCATTATTTTCACAGCGGTCTGGAACTGCTGGCAGAGACGGGAAGACCTGTGAAGACAGCAGCCGTTCTATACTGGAGAGCATGCTGTAATGCTGAGGGTTGAGACAGGAAACGGCACTGCTGGAGCGGTGTGTGTGTACAGAGGTGGGCAAAAGTACTTCAAAATGTATTATACAAACACAAAATACACTAAATACGTTATATGTGTTAACACAATTAATAGTTCTCAGATTGAATCAGTTGGTCTGAAGGTACTAAACTGTAGCAAACCTATGTTGTGTGGGTGATACACTCAGAATCTTTGTCTTTGACCCCTTCAACTCTTTCAAATTTGCTACCTGAGGACTTACAATGTGTGACCACACTGGGTACTATAATGCATTAGTATATGGAACTGGAACTTTCTGTGTGCTACTGTGTTTTTTTATATTGTATATAGAAGAAAATAAGGCTGCCTTTCACTGTAATAAAGCTGGTGGTCTAATGGTTAGGGAGTTGCCCCTGCAATCAGATGATTGTGGGTTTGAATCCCATCACTGCTAGTGTCATCACTGAGGTGCCCTTGAGCAAGACACCTTCCCCACACACTGCTCCCTCGTTGTTGGCAGCCCCCTGGGTTAAATTCAGTGAATGAATGTCACACTGTGTGCTATAGGGTGTTTACGCATGACTACACATTTGTTTTATAAGATAATTATAAGATAATTTCATTAAGTAAAAACAATTTGGAATGCCAGCAGGATGTGTTTAATATTTCCATCTTTTTTATCAAAAAGTCAGTTTGTGACAACTGTGAGATTTGACAGATAGTGAGTAAAAGCATAATAAATAAAAGTTAATCCGTTCTTTCTCATGTCTTCCCTAGGTGTCCAAGGAACTAAGAACTTTTAAGAAGAACATATACTGTAGGCCTAAATGAATATAACAAAGTAAAATACAAAAGCTCCATATCTCACCCATATAAAGTTACACACAGAGAAAGACAGATAGACATTAGAGAGACAGAGGAAGTGAGAAGAGAGAGGGTGGAGATAAGGTATTATGGCTTGTTAAGACTCACTATATGGACAAAAGTATTGGGACACCTGACCAACAGAGATTTTAATGACATTGCATTCAAACCCATATACTTTAATATAGAGTTGGTCCCCCTTTGCAGCTATAACAGTTTCCACTCTTCTTTGAGGGCTTTCCACAAAATTTGGGAGTTTCTGTGAGAATTTGTGTCCTTTCATTCTGTAGCATTTATGAGGTCAGACACTGATGTTGGATGAAAAGGTCTGACTCACAATCTCCATTCCAGTTCATCCCAAAGGTGTTGGATGGGGTTGAGGTCAGGACTCTGTGTGGACCAATCAAGTTCTTCCACACTGAACTCCTCCAGCCATGTCTTTATGGAGCTGCTTTGTGCACTGGGTCACAGTAACGCTGGAATAGAAAAGGTTCTTCCCCAAACTGCGAAGTTAGAATCATTGTCCAAATTGTCCGAAATGTCTTGGTATGCTTAGGAACTAAGATTGCCCTTCACTGGATATAAGAGGTCTAGTCCAAACTCTAAAAAGCAGGTGTGTCCCAATACTTTTGTCCATGTAGTATAGATAAGAGACAGGCTGAGGTGGTACAACTCAAATGTTTTATTTGTCTTGATTATGTACCATTGAAAACTGCAGCAGTCACACTTCCACAGTGTGTGTCATGATGATGCTGACGCAAGACTGACAAAGAAGAGCAAACCAGCAGGTACCACGCCGAACCAGGCACTGATCTGATCGCTCCACTCTGTGCCAGGTTAGATCACCAGGCAGAAATTGAGCGGAGAAGCTTGTAATTTGAACGTAGGCTGAGACACAAACTTTGAGTGAAGTGGGAACATTGCAATTGCACTCATGCTTTAAAAATGTTCTCACCCCCCCAAATTCTGCGGCCAGTTGTCATCCTTTTTGACGAAGCTTTACTGAAAGACTGCATCAGTCCTGCATCAGCCTGTTTTACCTTCTATCAAGGTTTGCACATCTAGCATGAAGAACAGTTTTGTTGATTACTGATAAACATAGATGTCAAGTCAACACCTTCATTAAATGAGTTAATAAAAGTAAACACACTAAGTAAATAAAATGTTACTTGCATGCCTGTTATGTGTGTATTTAAGCTAAAAGTGAACATTAAACATACCTTGAACACTGATACGCAATGCCGTACACTTTATGACTTTATGACGGTGCCTCGCTCTCAGAGTAAACAATATTAACAGGTGGCCTGAACTGATATGTCATTTAGTTTAGTCTGTAAACACAATCCTCTGAGTAAAGCAGCTGATTCTGTCGTACTGGTTCAGGCAGATCAGCTACAAACACCAGCACAAAATCATTCGAGCTTCCCAACAATAAATATAATTTACTCTCACATGTTATTTACTCACTCACTTTCTGTAACTGCTTTATCCTCACTAGGGCCACAGGTGCCCAGAGCCAATGGGTGCGAGGCAGAGACTCACTCCGGGTGGGGCGCCAGCCCACTGCAGGACGCACACACACACACACACACACACACACACACACACACACGTACGGTCAATCCCCAATTCACTTGACGTGTATGTCTTTGGACTGTGGGAGAAACCCACGCCACCATAAGGAGAATATGCAAACTCCACACACACAAGACCAGGACATGGATTCAAACCCCCAACCCTGGAGGTGTGAGGCAACATTGTAGTGTAGTGACCATTTGTCAGACGTAAACACACCACAGCACACTGTGAACAGTATGGAATTCTTCCTCTGCATTTAACCCATTCACCAAGTGAAGCAGCGGGCAGTCAGGAACACAGTGCCTGGGGAGCAGTGTGTGGGAACGGTAACTTACCTCAAGAGTACCTCAGTGGTGCCACTAGCAGTCTTTAGATTCATGAACCCATGACTTTCTGCTCACAGGCCAAATGCCACTAGATCTGCCCAGAAGTCACTTAAAACATCATGCAGTGTCAGAACAGGCCTCACTGTCTCATACTTTCTTATTCTGCATATTTGCTTTGTTGTGTTTTATTAATTGCTGATCTTTGAGTCACACTATGTTCTGTGGTTTACACTGTACTGTAGTTCACACTGTACTGTTCATACTGTCCTGTTTAACTGCACAATGTGTTGACTTAGTCAAGCAGTCAGGGTCTTTCTGTACTGTGTGGTCTTATAAACACGGCCCATGTGTGTGTAGGCTCTGGAGTAACTTTGTCTCATCCAACTGTAAACTTGTGTAGGCTTGCGAGGACAATAAAGTTCTTCTTGATGTTCTCTGTTAAAAATAAAGGAATTTGTAAGGATTCTTTGGGTATTGCCATTGAATAACTGCATTTGGAAAATATGAGTGTGAAGAACCTTTGAAGTTGAAGGAACATCCACAGAATGTAAAGGTTCTGGGAAGAGCCTTTTCATTAAATAATGGTTATGTGATTGTTTAATGTTGTTATGTTATGTGATGGTATAATTTTGTTATTTTATGTGATCATGTAATGTAAGTCTTTAAAAATGTCCTTCATTATCATTTAGGGAACCAAGAGTAATTCTTCTAGAACCTTTTGTGGCACATGTTTTTTTTTTCAAGTGTTGATCTTGATCTAAACCCTGACGTTCCAGTCATTGTTCTGCCAGCACACTTCAACCCCAACCCCAGGTACAAATTGTACTTCAATCAATGCGTCTGACAATGTGTAACTCGTAAAACACTTTAGTGAGACAGGAGCTTCTTCTCCAGGGCTTTTACGCTGAGCTTTCAGGTCCTTCTGCTCCTCAAAACCACTCAGCCTAAATACTTTCATTTCTGTCTCTCATTTTCAAAGCAAGAGCCAGGGAGCAAAAGTCAAGCACGTGCTAAGTAATGATTTTTTCACATGTTGCCTTTTTTCCAAAAGAATGTTCCATTTTAGGGTTGGACTGTTAACTCTCTTCTGTTCCTTAGTGTTCATCCCATCTTTCTAAGTTTGCCTTTTTGTCCTTTTTGTAGTTAAAAATATCTTGATGACCCACTACTACTACTACTACTACTACTACTGCTACTATTACTACTGCTACTATTACTACTGCTACTACTACTACT
>JBBPCY010072768.1:0-10784 GCA_037974405.1 Brachyalestes nurse
CCCCCCCCCCACCTCCCGTTCCCGTTTCTGCTTATGAGGAAGACACATGGGCAGATCTGAAGCTAACGGTAATTCATCTTATCCTGAGCGCTCATCTCAGCTCTGTATCTCGGCCTCCGCAGGACTCTAATTAATCTCAGCGGGGCCTCCGGAGCGTGAGTCCAGGCAGGATGATGGATGGGCTGAGCGGGAGTTAGCTGGCTCTTGGTTCTTTGCGATTCCTTTTTTGAGAAGTCCAGGTCTCTTCAGGTGCACGGCGGTCTCCCCCACCGAGGCTCAATCTGACCTCACCTACATTCACCCGAGAGAGAGTGAGAGAGAGAGAGAGAGAGAGAGAGTTTCATCTCATCCTGGATCTTTCTTATTTTGCTCTGCCTGTTGTCCGTGACTTGCGGTTTTAGGGTTTTAGGGTATGATTCAAGATTCAAGAGAGTGTATTATCAGCCCAGCCACATGCGCAAGTGCACAGAGGGTTGGAGTAGTGTTCTCTGAAGCAAATACTGTACACAGGCCAGGTCAGCGACAAAAGAAAGACTGAGACAAAAGCTGCTGCAACATTGTATTGCATTGTATTGCAGTCTCACAAACAGGCAGGTAGTGCAAAATAAGAGTATTTCTGAGCAGTTTTAGAAAATGTTAAGGTTTTATGTTTTGAAGGCAGTTTTTAATTAAAAAGTGTCAGTGCAATGAGTTCACGGTCGCTAAAAAAGTGAATGTGCATTGTATAGCATGTAAAGTGTATGGGTGCATTAGATGGTCTCATAGGGCTCTGATAGGGTTTCGGCCTGTGATGTTTGTAGTAGCTTTTGGTTGGGTTATACTGAGGAGACCAAAACCAAGATAAAGCCCGTTCCTAAGAAATTGCACCGTTAGATCCTCCTATCCCAAATTCTGGTCAAGCAAGACATGTTTGGTGGCCAAAGTTTTCTTCTTTAGCTTTGCACTGAACCTACAAGGCTAATAATTAATAGGTAATAGAGGGAATGTAGTAATGAAATGTATTTTCCACCATTTAGCATGCATTGGGTGGAACTATCACTACTGGGCAAAATGTGCAATTTCAAATGTGCAATTTTTCTGGTGCATTTCTACTGTTATTCACAATGCCTGTCACTCCATTGTGTACCTGTGTGTGTGTGTGTGTATCTACTAGAGGCATTAACCTTCACAGGCCTCACGATTCGATTAGATTACGATTATCATGTCAACGATTCGATTCGATATCACGATGCATCCCATCAATTTTATACATTTATACTTCACATTTTATATTTTTATGTTATGGCCAGTCTTCAAAAACAAAACATTCTGCAGTGCTGCTTTTTAACTAGATTTTTAAAATCAAGCGATGTCACCATGATATAATCGATTACGTCCACATCTGTATCGCGATGCATCAATTATGATTAATTTCAACAGCCCTAGTATCTACAGTGTTCTTATATTTACTTATATATCCACTCTGTATATATGCATACATACATGTACATGCATCCAACTTGCCTAGGTCTACATTTAGTTTACATATACATATATGTATATATTTTACAGTACAGATGTCCATATTTATATTTCTAGATTGTATAATGTACGTTTTATGCTGGACTGTTACAAAGCAAATTTCCCATTTGTGGGACTAATAAAGGTTTATCTTATCTCGTATCTCTAATACCACATTCCAACATCCACACACTCTCGCCTCAAACTGTGTCGGGGTGTTAAGTGATCTCAAACAGACTTGCATATGAAGTTTTGGACATCATAACAGAATGGTTTTGAGTTATCAGTGAGGACCTTTAATTGAAAAATCTTTTTGTTCTAGAAGTAGAGGACATTTTTTGAGCGTCGAGACCCGGCTTTGCCGACATGACAGCTCTTGATGTCCGATTTCTTGCGAAGTGTGAAGCGCCGCACATTTCAGTTTACACCCAGAGTGTTTGTTCCGAAATGTTTTGAGTGTCAAAGCCGAATGTCTGAGTGAGTGAAATGTATAATTGCGTAATAATGAACAAGTGCCACGAGGTTAAATAAAAAAATAAAGTGTCGCAACATTTGCATTTTATATCATCGCATTTTAAATTTTGAATCTGGTACCAGAAGCCTGTAACACCGCCCCTTCAAGCACAGACCTTCTGTGTAGTGTTTGAGGAATTTTACAGACATTTACCATATCCATTATATTTAAATATATTTACTTTACCATATATTTGACATTTAAGACTCATCATGCTCACATTTGAACCTGCAGAAGGCGCAGAGTAGCGTTTTCCCTCTCGAAGTTGGACTGGGATTGGTTGATTCCTCTGGCGCTTCCTGATTTTGTTGGTTAATCTGCCAGTACATACTCAGATGCCTCTTTCCAGCTCCTGAAGACCTGACCAGATGGAGAGCTCCTATAGCAGGTCACCACAGAGAAAGAAGTTCTAAATGTTAAAAACGACGTAATAATTCAATTCAATTCAATTGAACCTCATTTATTTAGTGCTTTGCATGACTGAGGTTTTCACAAAGATGCTCTACAGAATCCGGGTGCAAGCCACTAGTGATCGAGGCGAAGAGAAACTCCCTAAATCTGGAGGAAGAAACTTTAAAAGGAGCCCACACACTAAAGGGGAGTCCCTCCTCCTCTGGATGACCCCAGAGAGCGAGGGAGATTAAAGAAATGACAGTATGGAGATGACTAACATGCCTGAGGGTATTCACTGTCCCATTTTATCATCTCAACTTATCATATAGATTCAGTTAGTACTTCTCTAAATACAGATTCTAGTTCAGTTGTTTCTCTTCATACCCTCTTCACCTTCCGTGGTTAGGACTCCCTTAGGACCGCCGCTGAGAACCGGATAAAATAGACAGATGGACAAGTGCAGACATACAGGGCCTCAAAAGTATTCAAACCCCTTGAACTTTTACACGTTTTGACACCTTACAACCACAAACTTAAATGATTTTTATTGAGATTTTCTGTGACAGACCGATACAAAAGTAGCACATAGTTGTGAAGTGGTACGGAAATGATACATGACACAAACATTTTAAGCAAATAAAAGTCTGAAGAGTGTCAGCCCCCTGTACTCTGATACCCCTAAATACAATCCAGTGCCATGAATTGCCTTCAGAAGTCACCTGATTAGATAATGGAGTTAACCTGTGTGTAGTTTAGTCTCGTTATGAATACACCTGTTCTGTGAAGGCCTCAGTGGTTTGTTAGTGAACATTAGTGAACAAACAGCATCATGAAGAGCAAGGAACTCAACAGACAGGTCAGGGATAACGTTCTAGAGTGTAGAAGGTCGCCTTGGTTACTTTTCAGAAGAAGGAAAGATGCCTTTAACTTCTAAAACCAACATTTAGGAATTGTAAACAAGTAAAAAAAAATAGATTTAATGTAATTATTTTACCACTAAGGAAAAATTGACAAACTTGCTTGGCTCAGCGCGTTTACAGACACTTTTACTGAAAATCCAGGATTCCACATCATAACACAGCCTCCACACACTCCAGGCTTTGTCTTTGTTTTGTTGAATCCTTCAGTGTTATTTGGGATTTCAGCTCCAGCCGTCGGCCTGCTTATGTTCCTCATTGTGTTCGCTGAAGGACCTCCACTTTTAGCCGTTTTTAAATACTTGTTTCCTCTTTGCCCATTTCCTCATCTGAATCAGTCAGCAAGGCATTGAATTTCAAAAGTTAAGCCACAGTTTGCTGTGCATCTGCTGTCTGTGTCTTTTCATTACAGTCGACCCCCGAAGTTCGCGGGGTTATGTTCCAAGAGCACCCGCGAATTGTGAAAAACTGCGAATTTGTGATAAAAAAAATGCCTATAAATGCCTATTTTTATAGTCTAAACCCTAAACATGCCCTCAAATATGCTCCCAAAACACTTTAATTTCATTTTAAACTCGACTTAATACATTACCCTTAAAAATGTAAAGGTAAACTCGAGGGAAACTGTTCTGATGCTGAATGCTGGACTGCAGCTGCGTCACAGGGCAGCAGCCAATCAGCAGCAATGAGAAGTAAATACCGCTTTCGGATTGGCTACTTTTATAGGTCCCGCCTCGGAGTTCAGCGGTATTTCACCATCCCAAGACGCCTTTCTTCGTGTTTCTCTCGACAGCTCAATTTATGTTAATGTTTATGTTACAACATTAGTAAACTATATTTTTATTAATAATTAATCACTAAAATGCATGAACAGTTATATACTGCCACGGAAAAAGCAAAACGAAAAAGTGGAGGATATTTGTGGTTTCCGCAAACAATTATTAGTTTGGTTCTGAGAAAAAATCTGCGACCGACTGAAGCCACTGTATTACTCTTTTATTTACGCACTGAAGTAGTATAAAGTGAATTCCGTACTTCTTTTTTCATGGTTTCATGTTGTTCAGCTCAAATGCCTTTCTCTGAACTCAGACCTGATTGATGGTGGATCAGTGGCAGCATTTGCATAAAGTTGTCTGTCGGCTAAATGCAAGGTGTTAATTTTGTATTTTGCTGTTCTCGCTCTCTCTCTCGCCATCTGTCCCCTTTTTACCATCACTGCTGCTTGCATGTCACACCTCTCTCGTCTTGTCTTTCCAGACCAGACAGTCCATAACAGTTTACTTTAAATACTTATATTTACACTCACACGCCTACAAATCACTGTCCTGCTGTAGTCAGTTTCAGACCACAGGCCCACTGCTGATCAGACAGTATACAGTAATCCCTCGCTTTTTTTTTCTGGACAATCAGCAGCAAGAGAAATAAATACCGCTCTCGGATTGGCTACTTTCAAACCTCCCACCTCTGAGTACAGCGGCATTTCACCGTCTGGAGACACGCTTTCACACAGAGTCCTGACCTCAACCCCATCCAACACCTTTGGGATGAACCGGAACGGAGATTGTGAGCCCCGGACCTCATAAATACTCTTCAGAATGAATGGACAAAAATTCACACAGAAACTTCTTGTGGAACACAGAAAATCTTGTGGAAAGCCTTCTTAGAAGCTGCAGAAGTGGGACCAATTCCATGTTAAAGTGGATGGATTTGAATGCATTAAAGTCCCTGCTGGTGTAATGGTCAGGTGTCCCAATACTTTTGTCCATGCAGTGTATCTTCCGCTCTTCTGCCAGGGAGCCTGATATCAAGTGTGACTGCAGTATTGCAGTGGGGGAAGTGATCCGTAGCCTAGCAGTTAGAGGACGTGGCTTCAGCTGAAGAGGCGAAGGCGTCGGGACGAGTGTGAGCGCGAGCGATTCTGTTTGTGGTGTGATCTGAAGCGACATCCCTGGCGAGACGCCCTTTTTTTCTCTTGCCCATGCGAATCTGCAGAAAGGGCACAGGCCGGAAAAGTGACAGTGTACAGAAGTGAGAGGGGTCTGCACAGGATCAAGACAGTTATCAAAGATATAAACACACTGGTCTGCTCCATTAGGGTGTGTTTATCCACCTACCCAGTCAAGCTGCAGCGTCTGGAGTCAGTCTCACACACACACACACACACACACCACTGTTTTGTCCAAACTGGATGTGCTTTCATGTCTTTCGGGATGTTGCGCCTCTTTCGCTATTGTGGAATTTTTGCAAATTCCCGAAAACAAGAGCGCTTCCGCCTCCCAGACGCCGCGTCTGCGTCCAGCCCCACATGTTTTATGATCTGCTTATGAGCGTCGGATTCCTGGGCCTGGCTGAGTGGCTCCCCGCTGCAGTTTGAATCATGTTGTTTGGCTTTTTGATCGGCGAGCGTATGTTCCCGCACTCGTGTTTGTTTGTAGCGTCTGGCATGAGCGGAGCTGCAGGATCCGCCTCAGACCTTTCGGGGGATTTCGCCGGTTACGAAAAAGAGAACGTCACGTTTGTGAGCAGCGCGGACCCCGACAGCTGTTTTGATTATGAGATTATGTAGTAGTTGAAAAATCTTTTTTTTTACGAAAACAGCTCGAGTCCGTTTATGTTTTCTTTGATGTTTTCCAGAACTGTTGGGCCTGGTTTCCTCATCATTACACACACAGATGCTGAGTCATCTGTTATCAACCTGTTACAAAACAGCAAAAAAAAAACCCACCAAACTATTCCAAACAGGAACAGTCTGGGATTTTTCTACAGATTTAATAAGTTGATCACACTGGGTTGTTAGAGTACTTCTCTTTCTCCTTTCTCTGTTGTTCTACTCAGAAACTTCACATTAAATCCTTTTTTATTCTTTTATGAAACCTGTCAGGGATCAGAAACATGCAGATGACCAGTACATGCTTAGTACTGGCCGAACGCTTCTAATCCTGAAGGCGATATCTTGACAAAAGAAGGGAATGTCCAGTGTATATAGGAACCCAAACTGAAATATTGATCTAAAGCTAGTTTTGATGTCTGGTTTATAATATTTAAATCTACATTGTAGTCGTTGTTATATAAAAAAGCACTAATAAATATAACAAGGGATTTCAATGATTTCAGTGAAAACTTTAAAATGGTAGTACAGTGCTGGATCTTGAAGTTTGCGTTTGGGGGAGTGTGGGTTGTCGTTGGGGGGGGGTACTTTTATTTGGGGTGGCGTGGTTCTGTGGGAGGTCTATTAGGAGTTACATTTTGTAAAATGATGCTGTTTTCGTGTCAGTGTTTAGTAGTCAGGTATGAGAGAGTGGTCAGACTGCCTGAGGGACCGTCGCCCAGAGAGTGTTCAGTGTGGTTTACAGGGACTGGTTTAAGGCAGCAGGAGTGATGAAGTGGTTTCACAAAAAGGGCTTTAAAGGTAGGATAAACAATTAAAGACTCAGAAGGGCAGGCTAACAATTAGAGACTAAAGAAGGGCAAACTTTGTCTTCCCTCAGGCGATGGCACAAAGCTGTAAATACCAGTTAAGGCAAGTGCAGAATATAAAGTTCCAAATAATAAAAACACAATTTATAAATTGGCAAACTCTTAAAACATGCTTACACTCCACATGCCATTCGAACGGCTGTGGTCTATTTTTAACCTAAAAGTAGTTTTACTGTCCTGCGTGTAGCAGAGATGGTCACAAGTCATTTTTACCAAGTCAAGTCTTTGTGCTCGAGTCCAAGTCAAGTCTAATGTTTACAAATGGCGAATGTGGGATTTTTGAGCTGTAAATGTTGAGCTCGAAATGTTTAGAAGATATGCTAATATGGCCACGCCCCACGATTACAATTGGCTGTTACTTAGCAGGGGGCTGGACTTAGCAGGGGGCTTGCCTTAAATGATCTTAAATCTAAATGTTAAATATGAAAAATATACCTTAAACTCTAAATGTGAAACTTCACAGTTAGATAGAGCTCGGAGACACCTTTCCAGCAACCCCTCGGAAACCGTTATTAGCTGAAAACCCTTCACCTCGGACAAAAGTAATGGGACACCGGGGCAAGGTGAACGGTTTTCGGGGTTATTATGGCAAACGAGGGGTCGCTGGAAAGAGTGCGAGATATAAATAAAGTTTTGGGACTTGTATTATGAAATCCTGAGCACACTGGTTTTGTTTGTTTATGTGTTTCAGCTGACCGGTGTGCTCAGAGGTAATGAAGTTTCTGTTGCCATTGGTTTAGCGTTTTAAGGGTTTTGTATTTGTTTGTTTGTGGTGGACCTTATTGTCGGTACACCGTCATCCTGGCTTTGTGGAATGTTTCTTCAGTCTCCTTTTGTTCCTGTTTTGAGTTTTATTTATGGCCCTCGTGTCAGTTTTATTTCGTATATAAATAAAGAAGAAATGGAGGTCTGCATGTGCGCCTGCCTTCAATACCTGGGAGATGTCAGGGAGGAACGTGACACCTGGGAAATTAAGGGTTAAATTATGATTACCATATTGACTTTGTGATACTAGCTTGCAAGATACAAACAGTATCGTGCAAATTACTGTGTGCTGTGAGTTGTGTTGCTCTGATAAATCACAGTATTGTCAGTTATATTGATCAGAATAATGATCAGTATAACCCAAGACACCGCTGTGTTGGTACTGTGGGGTTAAACTCATCCTCCTCCATTTTGCAGAGCATTATGACAATCTCATGTTTTATTGCGCACTTTAATGCTTGTCTGAAATATAGGTCATCAGTATCAGTTCACTTCAGTACCTCCATGGTTTACTGCGAATTACACAACAGCAGCCGGGTGTAAACTACTCACAGGATGAATTTGTGAAGCTTTTAGAGCCGACTGAGTGCTGGAATAAACAGATCGCCCGCTGCCTGTCCACCCAGGTGACTCATTTGAATGATAAAGAGCCGAATTTACATGCCGCATAATATGCGAACACACTAGCTCACTATCCTAATGACGCACGCTTGACATTTGTTTTTAATTTCGGTCCGACGGCGCGTCTGAGTGCCTCTTCGGCCTCTTTGGCGCTTGATATACGTATCGCCTACCAGTTTAATTGCTGTGACTATCCCAGATGAGCAAATGTGGAATTAATTTGAACAGATTTAATAAATAGCTACTATAATGAGGGCTTTAATCTTTGAAATTCTAGCTAATTTCTGAACTTCAGCTTATCTGTAAGCAGTCAGTATTGATAGATCCAGCAGTTTTCATCATCTAACCAGCTCAGATTTACGCATGGGTGGGTTTACTTTGCTTTTTTACACTTCCTTTAATCACACATGAGAAGTGTGGTTCCGTTTTCGCTGTGGTTGTCTGGGATTGTGCAATTTAACACATCCTAAACACAACTGTGCTGCTTCTTTATTGTCATTGCAGCATCAGCTCTTGCAGAACTGGTATTGTAGAAGTGTGTGATAGGCAGAAGAGCCGACTCATCTAACTGTACTGAGATTTTTTTCACCACTTTATGGGGCAGATGGGATGCATTCAGCCTGTGTGACGTGTGCAGAACTGGTAAAGGGGGTAAATGCGCAGTATTTGGATCATGTGAACGGTGAAACACACTGCTACACTACTCGTAGTGTGGGCTGTGTAGAACATGGGAGGATGGTTTAAAACGGGCCGAGGTATCGCACGTGTGGCTGATCACTTATTCTGCTTGGTAGATGAGAGACTTCCTTTATCAGAGGCAGCAGACACAGCAGCTACATGGAGGCACGAGCCTCAAACACGTGCTGAAAGGATGGTTCCCATCAGAATAACGTTGTTAAAACTCTTAGGATCAGATGTACATGTTTGAGAAGATGCGGCTGGAGTCTGACCCTGTGTTTTCATTTCACACGCACTGGAGAATTTCACCCCTGCAGAATGATTCAGTGGGAGAGAATTAATCAACACCACTATCTCTTCATCACTGAACTTTCATTCGGCAACAGTGTAGTGCTGCCCTGTGCTTGTATGCACATCTGATTTTTTTCGTGCCTTATAGTGTGACGTAAGCGTTGCGACCAATCAAGGCACATGAACCAACAAACATAACCCTAATAATGATGTGTGAGAAAGCTTTAGTGAGGCTATAGTAAAGCTGAACAGAGGTGTGGTTGAGTTCTTTAGGTTAGATAAGATTAGATCTTTATTAGTCCCACAAGTGGGGAAATCTGCATTGCTGCAGCAGAAAGTCGACAGAACGAAGGTAAGAGCAGCAAAACAAGAGAATAAAAACTATACAACAAATATAAATAAAGACATTTGCATGTGTATTCAAATAAATGTGTATATATATATAACCTATATATGTATGTGCATATGTACATAGTGGAAATATATATACTTCCACTTAAGTGTAGCTTTACTACATTCACAGCATTTATGAGGCGCTTTTAGCCAAAGCGACTTCCATTTCCTAACTCCAGGGTCTTGCTCAGGGACCCAGTGGTGGTGTGCTGAAGGTAGGATTTGAACCTGTGACCTCTTGGTCCAGAGGCCACTAGGCCACCACCACTAACCAGCATTAATTAATAATAAAAACTAAAAAATCATTTTCCTTCCCATAGCGCTGTTATACTAGCATTCTATAAGACAGAGTTTTACAAATGTACAGACTTTACCTTATAGTATCATTCAACGGTCCAATAGTGGCTCACACTTTAAACAATAAAGGTTTCCTCAGACCAGTGCCATTGGCCACATTAGTCTTTTTTTTTTTAAAGAGCCGCTTTTGTAAATGAAATGTGTCAAAATGAACAGTTAATGTTGAAAAAACCTCCACATAATGTAAAGGTTTTATGCCGGTTGAAGGTTTTTTACCAGAACCATGTAAGGCAGGGACAGTGTTATTTTTAAGGCTGCAGGTTTGATATGTGAATGATGTGTGTGGTGCGACCTTATAAAGTGCTCTGTAGCTAATTGAGCACGGCTGGTGGCGCGAGGACGTATCGGCTCCATATGCAGGAGTGATGAGCACAATAATTGTGAGGTTGCCGGGGCTGCTGTGTCAGTTTCCTCGAAGCGAATGAGCTTGTTGCTTTACTCTGAAAACAGCTCGGCCTGTCAAAACATCTCCGGCCTCCCGGCCGCCTCGGCGCTGCGATAGAGCTCCCAGCACACTGACATTTGGCAAAGGGCCCACAATGAGAGGATGCTGGCAGCTATAGTGCAGCATAGTAGAATCCAAACAGAACATTGTGGGGCTTAAGTAGTGCATCTGAAAAATATATACACTAAACCCACACTTTTATGGGGTTACATTCCAAGAGCACCCACATTGTTGTGATGTGGTAAAAAAATGCCTAAAAATGTTACAGTGTAAACCTTAAATATGCCCCCAAAACACTTTAATTATATTTTAAACTCATTACCCTTAAAGAAAATATAAAGGTAAACCTGTATCCATACTGTACAGTTTACACTGAACTCCTGCAGTGCTAGAATGTAAATACTGATGTTACTCCTGTTTATAGACTGGACTG
>JBBPCY010072769.1:0-10784 GCA_037974405.1 Brachyalestes nurse
CCTGTTGGTGTATAAACGTCATGATGACGTCATAATATGCAAATTACATAAGTATATTTATACCCCACATAAACTTTAGGTCATGCCCAACATTTTTCTAATTTACAGTAAGTCTCTATCTTTAACCCCTTTTAAGCCACAAGCTTTGAAATATTGATGTCAAAATCCAGTATTTCTTAAAAAAAAAAACAAGCGCTTAAAGGGTTAAAAAAGCAGAGGAGAAAAAGAATTCTGCACAAGTTTTAGGTGGTGAGGGGTTTGAAATACAGAATAATTCGCTGCACAGGAACAGTAAGGATGGTTTACAGTTGGTGGTGCCAAAAAAATTTAGGGAGGAAGTTCTTCACCTGGGGCACACTGTGCCATGGGCAGGTCATTTAGGCCATATGAAAACCTTACAACTTTACATTAGTAAACGGTTTTACTGGCCAAGGTTGTACTTGGATGTTAAAGACTATTGTAAGTCGGGTGCAGAGTGTCAGCTGTATGGAGGTAAAGCTTTGGCTCCTGTCCCACTTATGCCTCTTCCTGTGGTTGACACCCCATTTGAGAGAATTGGTGTAGATGTAGTGGGGCCAGTGGAGAGAAGTAAGTTTGGGAACCGTTTCATTTTGGTTGTGTGTGACTATGCCACTAGGTACCCTGAAGCTTTTCCCCTCTGAGAAGTCACTAGTAAACAAGTGGCCAATGCTTTACTGCAGCTCTTTTCTAGGGTAGGCATACCACGGGAGGTTTTAACTGATCAGGGACCAAATTTCATGAGCCAAACCTTACAGCAGGTTTACCAGCTTTTGGGGATAAAACGTGTCCGGACCACCCCCTACCATCCTCAGACAGATGGCCTGGTTGAAAGGTTCAATCAAACACTGGTCAATATTTGTGTCGGAGACTGGTAAAGACTGGGACCAGTGGCTTCCTTTCCTGTTGTTTGCTTACCGTGAAGTGCCACAGGCATCAAGGGAATTCTCTCCATTTGAGCTTCTGTATGCCTATCAGGTACAAGGTCCACTGGATGTCCTGAGGGAAAGCTGGGAGAGGAAGACATCATCACCAAAGGGAGAAGTTGGCAGAAACTACAGCCCTGGCCAGGGAAAACCTCTGTGCAGCTCAAGGCAGACAGAAACGGTGGTATGACCAGTCAGCTAGAAGCAGGCAGTTTAATCCAGGTGACAAAGTTTCGTTGTTGCTTCCCAGCTCAGTGAACAAGCTGCTGGCTCAGTGGCAGGGGCCATATAATGTGACAAGGAAAATGGGGCCAGTGACTTATTAAGTGGAAATGCCAGATCGAGGTAAGCAACACCAGGTTTTCCATGTGAACTTGTTGAAACGTTGGCACCGGCGTCCTGACCAAGTTTCCAGTGCCCTAATGATACAGGCAGTTGGGGTTGATCTTGATTACTCTGAACAGTATTTCCCAGGCAGCTGCGAGGGAGGAGAGTTGGATTTGGGGCATCTTCCTCCAGAGCGGCAGCAGGAACTGCAGCAGATTATCCCAGAGGGCCTCCTGATCGAGAAGCCAGGGAGCACATACTTGGCAGAACACCAGGTGGTCCTAAAAGAGGAGAAGCCTGTGCGCCAGTCAGGCAAATGGATTCCTGAGCGCCTATTACCGGCACTGAGGAAAGAGTTAGACCTTATGTTGCAGATGGGGGCAATTGAGCCATCATCCACTGAATGGAGTAGCCCAGCCCTTTTGGTGCCCCATAAGGATGGAGGCCTTCGGTTCTGTCTTGATTTGAGGAAGATAAATGCTATGTCCAAATTTGACCCCTACCCCATGCCTAGGATTGATGAGCTGGTAGAGCGTCTTGGCAAAGCAAACTTCATCTCAACATTGGACTTGTGTAAGGGGTATTGGAAGGGGTAAGGGGTAAAAGCAGAGAGGTCACTGCTTTTAAAACACCATTTGGTCATTTCCAATTTAAAGTTATGCCATGTGGTGTTTCAGGGGCCCCTGCAACATTTCAGAGGCTGATGGACAGGGTCCTCCAGGGGACTGAGGACTTTGCAGCAGCCTACTTGGATGATATTGTGGTATACAGTGGGGACTGGGGGGAGCACTTGCAACATTTAGAGCAGGTGCTAGCCTGAATAAAAGAAGCAGGGCTTACTGATCACCCAACAAAATGTCCCTTGGCCAGAGAAGAAGCCTCCTACTTAGGTTATATTTTGGGGCATGGAGTCATTAGGTCTCAGGTGGGGAAAGTGGAGGCGATAATGGCTGCTGTCCGTCCTACAACCAAGAAACAAGTCTGATCCTTTTTGGGGCTAATAGGTTGGTATCGGCGCTTTATCCCTAATTTTTCAGCCCGAGCTGCTGTTTTAACGGACCTGACACGTAAATCTGGCCCAAATAAGATAAACTGGTCTGAGGCTTGTGAATGTGCTTTTACAGATTTAAAAGAAGCGTTATGCACTGGGCTGGTGTTGAATTTTTGGTAGTTATTGTTAATTTTGGGGGATTTTGTTTAGTATTGTTTTGGAGATTTTTTGGCTTAAGTGGGAGGGGCTATATGGTCTTAAGAGTTTGTAGAGGGACCCAAGAGGGAGTGTAAGAGGAGCCCATTCTTAGTTTTTTTTTTTTCTTAAGGTATTCTAGAGGTTTTCTTTTGTGGTGAAATTTTGGATTATGTTTTTGCATGTTGGAAAAGAAAAAAATATTTTTTATTGTAAAATAAAGCTTCACAGGACAGGATTTGACTGCCTCCAGCTTTCTTTCTGCATCCACCATTGGCTTCTCCTAACAGGCAGTGTATAGGTGTGTACATGAGAGAGACATCAGGCTGCACCATAGCTGTGGAGATTAGTAAGATTAAAGGAAAGTGTGTGGTCATGGATTTTACCAAACAGGATTATATTTACATAGAAACTCAACCACATTTTAAACCAGAAGAATGGATTAAATGAGTGCAGTCATACAACATCAAGAGGTAACAGTATCAGAACACAGATACAACATTGCATTCTTGATTTAATTTATGTAATCTATTAATCTATTTGTGTTACTACTGAGATCCATATGTGTATACTGCTATAATATAAACTGCATATTCTGTGAAAGCTTCTGACAATATGTATATACTGAGCCGGTGTAGTTCTAATGTATAAAGTTGTGAGTACATTTTTAAGTGCATAATAAACATCGCCATCTTTGCTCATTTTACAAAAGATGTCCTCATTTAGTAATTGTGGTTACATTTAGTATATTTTGTAAAGGAAAGAAATTATTGTAATTATTAATAAATGAAAAGCAAAGTGAAAGAGAGTATTAATCATTGCTAACAATCCACCATGCAGCACACAGTGCTCAACAACAAAATGTGTTCTCTGAATTTATCCCATATGTGCACACGTGACATGGCCGCAGGCAGCTGTCATTACAGTGTCCAGGTAGCAGTTTATGTGCCCAAATGCTTTAGGCCACCACTGCGCAGTATGTATTTGTTTGTTCTAATTCTCACATAAATTACATAAATTAATAAATGAAATTTAAAACAACCTAATTGATTTAAATATTTTTGGGCAATGTATTGGTCTATAGTATGTTTATAGGGTATTATGCATAATTATATTTAAATATATATTTTCTAATATGCTGACGAATCGATGTATTTACAATCATATATTTTACATATATTTGAGGAATATATGGTATGTGAATATATTGCTTAAAATATATTTTTAAATACATTTTTACTTCGACAACATAAATTCCAATATACTGCAATATATTTCATTTCTGTATGGGCCTAATCAGTCTCCACCAATACACCTAGCTTTTGAACTAGCATTGGCTTGCAGATGCACTCACCCTTATTGATTTTCTCAACCATTCTAACAAGGCCATCCTAGACAAATCATCATCATCACTATGCCACCTCTCTGTAGGTTTATCCTGGGTATGTTTATTATGGTGAGGGTGAGACGCTCCATACACCAACAGCTTCACATGTTGCCACTTTTTGCATGTATCAAGATCCTGTCTTGTGGAGGTAAAGCTTCAGTGTAAGCAAATGATTAGGTATGAGAGGTTTTGAGCTGTTGTGATCATTTAAATTGGTGACAGTGAGGGATCAACTGTTAACAATTGCCATTGCTTCATAAAAGAAAGCATAGAGTGTAGAATCATCTAACCTCCCTGGGGAGAGTGAGAATGTGAAGCTTAGGATGGTCTTTATTGTCCTGATCTATCACACCCACACTTCTTCCAGCATGACTTGAATGTGGTGCATTTAAACAAAGTCAAGCTGTTTGTCTGACAGGAAAGCCGCTAATCATTCTGGTTCGACAGCTTGCATTTCATTTCTCGCTTCAGTGAATTACTACCTTGATCTAACCTTATCTGTCTGACTGCACCACGTATGGAGATGAAACATGCTCACTGATCAACAGTAAAAATGGGTTCAAGCACCAAATTAAAGGATTCACAGGAACATATCAAATGGACTTTGGAGACTTTGCATGGAACAGGATAGTGGCACCCTACAATAAACTGTGAGTCATGTGCAGAAAACATAGGAGACCCACTGAGGAAGAGAGAATGGCTGATCCCCCTCAGAAAGATTGACTTTGTGGCATGGATTGATTTTGCCCTTATCATATTTAACCAGGACAGCACAAAAAAGAATGGCCTGTATACAGACACCAGCTGGCAATGACCATCATAGTTACTGGGTTACTCATAATAATGATCATTGGGTGTTTAAATGTACCATAAGTGTGCAGCCATCTCCTCTTCTCCATCATTAAATGTTTTGAGAGCCTGACCATAAGCCACATAAAATCACCATTGCCCCCCTCACCCCCTCATTGTATCGTGCCAGTGGGTGATGCCATCTCAGCCACCATGTAATGATGACAGGGGGAGGATTTAATAGCAGAAAATAATTTAATAAAAAATAAAAAAGAGAGATTGTGTACAAATACAAAACAAGTTCATTTATTGTTGGCACACTATAATAACAAAGAAGGTCCAAATTCATAATCGTTAAGACATTCCAAGTAGAGCAGGGGAAAACAATAGCAGCAGGGCAAGATAAAACACGTAATACAAAAAGAGCCAGCAAAAAGTCAAAACCCAAAAACAGGAGCTTCACATTTACGGCAAGAGGTACAAAAACCAAACGGCAACAACAATCAGAGAAATGGAACAATACCGACTGCTCGGTATGCTTTGATACTTTTTACACTGAATCCTTACATAGTACTACAACAGGAAGTCCTAATCAAGCTGGGTGAACGTCCATAGTACTCAGCGAGGAGGGTGAACTGCAGCTCAGGTTGTCATTCACCCTTATCCTGGTCTTCACCCATCTGGACAAAAAAAGAACACCTGTGTGAGGATGTTGTTTAGACTTCAGTTCAGCATTCAGTCCCAACATTCCTTAGCATCTGACAGGAAAGCTGAGACTGCTGGGCCTGAACACTTCCATCTGCAGCAGCATCTCTAGCATCACCACCCTGAGCACAGGGGGACCCCAGGGCTTTGTGCTCAGCTCTCTGCTATGCATGTGGACTAGTGTGGAACAATCAGTCTGTGGATAATGTGGACAAAACAAAAGAGGTGGGTGCAGTCCAGGAGAGCACACTGTGATCAGTCTCTGCTGAACACTAGTGGCCCATGGGTAGAAATTGTCCGGAGTTCCTTAGAGTTCATATTGCAAATAACTTCACATGGACCCTCAACACCAGCTCCATCTCAAAAGAATGCCCAGCAGCATCTCTACTTGCTGCATACACCAAGAAGAGTGCACCACCTCACCCCCAGTTCTAACAACATTCTACAGAGGGACTATTGAGAGCATCCTGGGCAGTTGCCTCATGGCTAGGTTTAGAAATTGCTCTGCTTTGGCTCACAAGAACCTACAGAGGATATTGAGAATAGCTGAAAAGACCCTCAGGGTCTCTCTCCCATCTGTCACAGAAATTTACACAACATACTACACATTTACTCCCACAACCACTTCTTCCTGTTTCTGTCTGAAAAAACAATCCCTAGCATACATGCCTTCACTAGCAAAATGGGAAACAGTTTCATCCACCAGGCTATCAGCTTCCTCAGTCAGAGCCGAATCTAAAACTGTAAATTAACAGACAAACACATTCCTAAACTGAACTGCCTCCATCTCCCAAACACAATGCATACACACACTGCCACTGCCACTGTAAATATCCTATATGTTCTTTATTTATAATATACTAAACATTCTCTAACCTGTACTGTTGTCTTGTCCTGAAATATTGCTCCTGTAAGAACACTTTCATTTCGTTGTGTTCTGTGTGTATGGTAGAAATGACAATAAATACCAATAAATACTTATATGAAGGGATCAAGATAGAATTCTTTATTGTGTAGTACATTTTCCCATTGGCTTAACGTTTTTATTTCATTTTTTGTACATTTCACCCTGACTATGAATCAGTCAGCCTTTTGCCTTTTAATTACAGTTTCAAGAGGTTTAATTTATCTTTGTTTATCCGTCTTAGGATGGGAGCAACAGCTCTGGTTGCATGAGGGCAAGAGGAAAAGTTGAACAGATGGTCTGTCAGGTCTGGTTGATTGTTTAGGGCACAAGCTACCTTTACCTCTGGGCCACTCAATGACAGGGATTACCAACTCCGGTCCTGCACAGTTTGATGGTGGTTCTCCTCAAACACATGCAGTAAACCTTACCATTAACCTTACCAAAACGTGCTGGACCATGGCCCTCCAGGACCGGAGTTGGTAATCCCTGCTCAATGACAACTTGGGAAGGACCTCAGTAGAGAGATCTATCTCCCTATCAAATATTTTGGTCCCATACACCAGTTTAATGTTGCACACTAAGGCATTTTTGTTGCGTTTTGTTTGGCGCTTGATTGGCGTTACACTGGCGTTCGTTTGGCGCTGTTTAATGCCAGCCTGCAGCCCAATGTGTAGTTTTGTGTATTCACCTGTGGGGGCAGTAATCATTCTCTCCAGATTATTTACATGTGGGACATCTTGATTTGTAGTTCTACATTGTAAACATGGGACCTTACAATGTAGAACACTGAAGTCATGGGACATATTCAGTCCTCCAGAACATCAACCGAACGCCATGTAAACGCAGTTCCGGTGTTCTTTGCGTTCGTCTGGATTTCGGCAGAATTTGACGCCAAGAAAACGTTGCATGCAGCGGTTTTTTGACACCACCCGAACGCGCAGCCGACTGAGCGGCGGGGCCGAATGCCCGTGTAAACGCTGTGATTTACTTTCTAGATGCCAGATGTTTGTCCATGGGGATGTACATCTATTGCTTCAGTGTTGAGCTGACGTGTATTCTTTGCCCTGTACAAAGTGTCTCATTATTTATATAACCAATTATAACTTTGGCATCTATAACACATAGCTGCACTATTGAGCAGGGTGTCTCAGCCTGTATTTGGCACATGCAGGTGACAAGGTGGTACCCAAGAGATCCAACTGGAGATCTAGATTATCTTTTCACCCAAATAAGTTTGATCTTGTTCCTTGTTGTGGAACATTTTTTCCACATAATGAGGTAGTACTATGGAGAGCTGATGACATCTGATAAGAATTCAAATTTGATTGTTAATCAAATTATGTC
Organism: Brachyalestes nurse; assembly: GCA_037974405.1. Classification (NCBI taxonomy): domain Eukaryota; kingdom Metazoa; phylum Chordata; class Actinopteri; order Characiformes; family Alestidae; genus Brachyalestes; species Brachyalestes nurse. The sequence goes on from JBBPCY010072769.1 coordinate 7,590, forward strand.
CTTGAAGTATGTGATCGTTTAGGCAGGTACCCTCATTTTGGCTGCCTGGGCTTCTTTTCATTAAAGATACTACGATAAGGTAGATACCAATGCCATCCTCTTTAGTTTCCTCAGCCCCTGCCTAGGACTTCCTTCATGAAATTAGAGTAATGCTTGAGGAGTGTCTTATCTCTTGACAGCTCCTGTTCCAGATGGTTGAATCTGAACTTGCCAAACTGTATGTTGTCAGATCGTGCAGGTCTAGCCTTAAATGGTATATCATGGCCATAACTGAGTTTTCTTTATGCTTTCCTTCATTTTATTCAAGAAGAGGCTGCCATTTCGTGATACTTTCTTACAGTCTCGACTGGTGTCTTTAAAGGATGTCTGTAGCATATTAAAGGCATTCACTGGATTGGGGGAATTTTTTAACTGCATGACAGAGACACACCAAAGGTAGTGAATGTCCCACTATCCCGTGGCCAGATTTGATTGTATGCCCTGGGGTTCCTAATCTTCACCCATAATTGCTTTTACGGGAGCTTCCATCCTAGAGCAGTCGTGGCCTATCAATAAACCTCACAATCTAGTAGTGGTTGAATTTCATTTACAATGACTGAAAGATAACTTTAACACTTTCACAGGTAGGGATGTGGGTGGGATTCACGGGTATACCGTGTTTTTTTATAGCGCAAGTGGGATGTCAATATGACTAACTGACCTGTAGCTTTCCACCTGAAGTCCTATTACTCTATTACTCGGCAAAACTTTGTATTTGTCTTTAATTGTGGTCTTCAGTTTGATGGGATGTGTGCCAGCTTGAATAGTATTGCCCACTGCTTGCTCAATGAAAGTGGTGTTGCTTTGGGTGTCAGGTAGCCCATAAACTAGTTTATTATTGCTCGAATTGATCTTTGAACACACTCAAACAGACACAATCACAGAGATGTTGATAGTCTGCCCTATGACTACATTTACGGCCATGGCAGTGCATCATCTGAGACACTCTGTGAAGCCAACAAGGCTTGTCATCATATAGACAAGTCAAATGACTAACTTAGTTGTTGCATGCAGCAATGATGGCAATGTCTGCATTGTGTCCTGGCCATAAACATTCATGACAAAATTTTTGTTTGTTTCACATATTTATTTCACTCATCCAGGTCTTTGGCAGTGAAGCTGGTGCAGTTTTTGAGCTGATCCTTATTGTCCTGGAAGAACAAACACAGTGGCTCTACTGTTGGTCTTTCTAATTCCCACAGTTCGCTTGCATGTTCAGCATTCTGATTTTGCTCCCTTTGTTCTCTTTAAGGGTCCATTTCTCAGGATGGACCCTTAAAGAGAACAAAGGGAGCAAATTCTCTTAAGAACAAAGTTCAAAGGAAGTTACAAGATCACATGAAACCTCTTCTATAGACGCCATGTGGCAAGACGTCTTAGCAGACATTCAAAAAATGGAAAATTCATTTGGACTGAGCATCTTTTGAATTGTTTTTAGTCCGGTTACTGAGTATCTCTCTGAAAGCCCTTTGTACAGGGACTATATAGTCTGCTCTAGGCATCTTGAAAAGCCTCATCATCATCTCTATACAAAAGCTCCTATAGAGACTGGACCACTCATATGTTTCTGCAAACAGTTTAACAGGCTATGGTTATAAGATAAACCTTTGTTAGTCCCACAAAGGTCTGAATGGCTATCCTGAAAGGAAGGACACAATCACACAGCAGTGTGTTCATACATTGCCTTCAAAAGGTCTGTTTTTTTTACTGTCGCTAATGTATAGTCCTCTGGTCTAGCTTAAGATGCTCCTCAAGAGTCGTCTTATATTGTTATTCGAACTGCATTTTTTCATGTTTTCTTTCACTTAACCAAGTTTCCTTTGTTACCAAGCAAGACAGAGCAGATTACTGGTCAATGGCTCCATAAATGGAAGTTCTCACACAAGTAGCACACAAAGAAGTTTTTTTCTCTTTCAACATCAAACTCATCAATAACTGCTATCCCTTTACAGGCAATATTGATAACATCTGCAGTGACAGTCTCAAATATCTGCCCATTCCTATGTCAGCTGAATGTGTCACAAGCTTCAACATAAACATTTATTACACGGTTCTTTACTTCCTCTAATATGTCCACAATAATTACTAGCTGAAGTTTGTTTGACTGCTGATGTTCATGGGCAAAATGGACCTCTGGTTTCCAGAAGGTTTATCAGAAGGAATATGAGTGCATACAGAACTGTAAAAGCTTTGTATTTCTTTTAGAGCATCCTGTAGTGGCTCTTGAAGGCTATTTAATATATGCTGTTTTCACATTCCAATTGTTGTCTTTTTCTCAAGAAGATTGTATTTCTAAGACATCAATAAGTGTCTCAATTTATTTTTTGAATGCGAGCTACTGTTACATCCAACACTCCGCATAATACATAGCAAATCAAAGAACAAAAAGAAATGAATTACAAAACATGAACTTTGCTGACTCTTTTCCAGATGAGTGCTCAATAATTAAATTGTGTTGCATATAGTTCTTTGTGAAAACAAAAGATATTTATATACTTTATGATTACTGATCAAAATAAAAGTGAAGAATGTGAATAAAATGTAAATGTAATTCCTACACTTAGGAAAGAAAGATGTATTTAAATGTACATTTAAAATGTCCTATGTTTACTGATACTCACACTAAAGTTGAAAAATATGTTTTTCAATTATATGTTTAATTTGAAATGACAATTCAATATAGTATTGTGCTCTATGTATGGGTTGGAGCCACGTCCAGGGCTCTGGCAACATTCCCTTGGTGACCAGAGGACAAAGAATCCAGTGATGAGGAACCAGAAGCAGATGATGAGAGACCAGGGAACAGTGATGAAGCTTCAGGTGACAGTGGAGCTGGAGGCACATGAATAGGGGACTGGGCAGGTGATGAGTAACCAGGAGACTGGGCAGCCATTAGGAGGGGGAGTCAGTGATTAAACATTCTCAGAAGCGAAGCGAGAGCCAGCGAGAAAGTGCTCTTCAGAGAACTGTGGCAACAAGGAGATCCCTTGAGTAGCAGGAAGTGCTGGTAGCAATGAGGTGCACTCCAGAGCAGCAGGGGGTGCTGGGGGCAGTGAGAAGTTCTTTGAGGACAGTATGAAATGATGGTGGTGATGAGGTTCTGAGAGTAGTGCAGCTTTCCGGATCAGCAGGGAGCACCCAAGCACCCTCTTAGAG
>JBBPCY010072770.1:0-10781 GCA_037974405.1 Brachyalestes nurse
GAGAGAGAGAGAGAGAGAGAGATAGAGACAGAGAGAGAGAGAGAGAGAGAGAGAAAGAGAGAGAGACAGACAGTGAGCGAGAGAGAGAGACAGAGACAGAGACAGAGAGAGAGAGAGAGAGAGACAGACAGAGTGAGAGAGAGAGAAAGACAGACAGACAGAGTGAGTGAGAGAGAGAGAGAGAGAGACAGAGACAGAGACAGAGAGAGAGAGACAGACAGACAGACAGAGTAAGTGAGAGAGAGAGACAGAGACAGAGAGAGAGAGACAGAGTGTGAGAGAGAGAGAGAGAGAGACAGACAGAGACAGAGACAGCGAGAGAGAGGGTGAATGGGTTTTAAATACAGAGAAAGAATTTCACACTGTGTGGTGTGTTCATGTGTGACTATAAGGGGCCGCTTTACTTTACCTACTTTACCTAACAATAGTTGAGGATGACCTCAACTATTGAATTAGGCTGGAATTTTGAAAACTTGATGGAATTCCCCTTTAACACAGCAGTGCAGGGGAAAGTGCTGATGTCATACTAATGTATGATGTAACACATCAGAGGTCTAGGAAGGGGCAGTCGGATGGGACCGGCCGAGCTCATTGGTGTGGCATTAGCACACGGGAGAGCGATAGAAATGGGTGAAGTCGTTTGTCTTCGACTACATTAATGTGCTCATGCAGTTGTAAAGGAACGGTAGCGAGTGGTGAAGAAATACATGGCCTCAGTGTGTTTAAAGGAATTTAAAAAGAGATTAAGAGCAGGGTCAGGAGGGAGGAGAATACACATTCATCTCACGGTGTGTAAGTGTATACACACACACACGTGCAAAGTGGACTTGGCTGGCTCATGCTTGGCCATGCTGGATGACAGAAACATTTTTCAAAGCAAAGCACTGGAAGGTTGTGCAGCAGAGAGGCAGACGGCTTCCTCGGGGAAAAAAGAGGAATTTGACGAGGTTGGAAGCTCTAATGAGCCCAAATCAGAAACAACCATCAGGGAATGAAGCGTCACATGATCTCTTTCCCATACATCTACCTCTCCACTGTCTCTCTCCCTCTATCTCTCCCTCTCTCTCACTCCTCTCCCTTTCTCAGTCTCTCTCTTTCTCTCATATACTCTCTTGTACTCTCTCTCTCCTTCTCTCTTTCTATTATTCTCTCTCTCTATCTCTCCCTTTCTCACTCACTCTGTCTCCTCTCTCCCTTTTTCAGTCTCTCTCTTTCTCTCCACCGCTCTCTCTCTTACTCTCCTTCACTCTCTTTTACTCTCTCTCCATTTCTCTCTCTCTCACTCACTCTGTCTCCTCTCTCCCTTTCTCAGTCTCTGTCTGTCTCTCTCTTTCTCTTTTTTGCTCTCTTTTACTCTTTCTCTCTCTCTATCCTTCTCTTTCTCTTATTCTTCCCTCTCTACCTCTCCCTCTCTCTCCCTTTCTCAGTCTCTCTCTGTCTCTCTCCAGCTCTCCACTGCTGTCTCTCTCATTCACTCTCTTTTACGCTGTCTTTCATTCTATTTTTCTCTCTCTTTTACTCTCTTTCAGTCACTCTCTCTTTCTCTGTCTTTCTCTTTTACACTCTCTCTGTCTCTTGTCTCTTTCACCCCTCTCTTTCTCTATTACTCTCTCTTTCTCTATTACTTTCTCGCTATCTCTCCCCCTTCTTTCTCTGTCTTTTACTTTCTTTTTCTCTTTCTCTTTTACTCTGGGGAGGGGGAGAGAGTTTTTTTTTACTTTTTCTCTCTCTCACCATCCGTCTCTGTCTCTCCCACTTTTACTCTTTCTCTCTCTCTCTCTCTGCCCCCTCTCTTTTACTGTTACTGTCTCACATGGTCTCTCTCTCTCTCTCTCTCTCTCTCCCTTTGTCTTTTCTCTCTCTCGTTTACTTGCACTCTCTCTCTTACTGTTTCTCTTTTTCACTCTCGCTCTCTCTCTGTGTCTTGTTTCTCTCCTCCCTCTTTTACTCTCTCTCCCTCTTTCATTTTCTTTTTCTCTCTCTCATTACATATTCTGACTTTTGATGATGTCACCATGCACCAGCAGACAGGGCAAAATAACATTAACCAATAGTATCATATTTCACACACACACACACACACACACACACACACACACACACACACACACACACACACACACACAGTCATCAGCTATCACAGACACCCTTCGTGATATTTTGATATATTCACAAACACATGCAGGATGAAAGGAAACTGGGAAATGGTTTGCTATTCATGATGATATCACATCTGGCCAAAACGAAGAGTCAGAGGTAGGGGTGCAGCTATGGGGTGCAGTACTTAGCAATTTGTGCATCCATACTTTCAAAGAATTAAAAGTGACACTGATAGTAGAGCTGTAATCAGAGACATTCAATTACTTGACGAAGCTGATTACTGAGTCTGTTCAAATCGTTTGAGGTAAACATATTTTCTGTCCACTCTTTCTACCCACTTACAGAAGTACTGTTCTGTCCTTTTTACTGGGTGGACCAAAAAATGGAAATACCACATGAAAAAGGACTTCAAAGTACTCATGACTACAAAGGCACATGGTTAAGACACATTGGGTTGAATGGCAGTTATGTAGCGGTATATGTCAGAGGCCAAAAGGTCAGTACCAGGTCAAAAAGGAGCATCTTCCGAAACACGGAAAGTGGTGATGGAAGCATGGAGGCTGGATTCAAATAGCAACATACTTATTAAAACCAAATCCAGGACCATCATCTTTATCAGTTTGTTCACCTTTATCAGGATTTTAGGTACATGGCAATAAAAATTGTTCTCGTGAAAAGTGCACCTGGTGTCATTATAAAAAATGATGCTTGGTTTTTAGTTGGAAAGATATCACACAACAGGTAGCAAACATGGTGAAGGTGAGAGAGATTCCGAAAAGTCTTAGGAACAATGTTGTCAAACAACTCTGAAATACAAAACTCTAGCAAAGACGTTAAATTTCACTATCGGTACAACTCTTTCGATAATGGAGCTACGACTAATCACTCCTGGACAGATGCGCCTCTCAGGCTAATGATAAGGAAGGTAAGAGAGAAGCCGGCACACACAGGAGAAGAGCTACAAGACCAGCTGAAAGCAGCAGGAACAACAGTTACTCAAAGAACCAGAAGCACTGCGATCATTTCCAGTCCCACACCCTCCAATAAACTCCTCTGCTGGCGAATAAGCACAGAAATGCGTATAAAAGATGCACACCAGCACTTAGACCAGCAATCCTCAAACCAGTCCTCAGGGACCTGTAGATGATCCATATTTTTGTTCAAACCCAACATATAAGAATAGAGAAAAAAGTGGATTGTAATGTGTCCTGAAGGTCCACTTTGAGAATCACACCCACAGTGAAGTACAAAGGAGCATCGAGATATGAACCTGATCATGAAAGAAAACATGAATGGAGCAACGTACCAGGAGATGTTGGAGAAGAATTCAATCTCATTAGCTGTAACTTTGCAAAATGAATCTGAAGAGAACATGGACATTTCGGTAAGATGATGACACCAAAAATACAGCAAAAATAACTTAAGACTGGTTTCTAAAGACGGTGCTGGTTCTGGCATGGCTGAGTCAAGCTCCTGGCTGGAATTCCATTGTGGAGAATTCTGAAATTGCGAGTTTAAAGGAAGAACCCTCTTAACCCTGTGGAAGCTGAAGGGGAATGGACCAGAATGAACCACAGTGGTGCAAGGGGAATTACTTCTTTCCGCAGACGCCTCAAAGCTGTAATTGCCAGCGACGGTTTTGCTATAAAGCAGCGATGTTATTCATCTGTGGTGTCTGAACCTGTCTTTGTTTATGTTCATGTTTACATATGTTTTCACTGTAATTTGATACAGTTTCAAAGTCAAAACACATTATGTACAAATTGCGAAGTCAAAAGACATTATTTGTCTACATTTGAAGTGGGAATTTGTAAAGTATGGAAGTATTTTGTGCAACAAAAACAAACATGTCTCATATTTATCTTCTTCATTTTTGTGATTTTTTGCATATCATTTCAGCGCCAACAGAATTTAAGCATGTAATGTCGGGAGATCCATTCAGACCAATAACAGATGAAAGTTTGCCATCAAAATCATCCATCCTCATACTTTATACTTGCACCTCTTTTGTTCATCCTCAGAGGGAGGAACTAAGATGCAACGAAAGGAAACGAGGACACAAAATGAAAGACAAGAGATAAGCCCATAGTCCCTAATGGAGGGACAAACTGCATTAACAGTAAACACCATCTGAGATGGACACTTAAAAGGATGAATGCTAAAAACAGCACAGCTCCAAGCTTGAATAGGACCACAGACCCAAACTATGTCCTGAGGTTCACAAAGATGGTATTTATGTCAGGGCTGACCACTCTACTGCCACTTATTTGCAAAGTCACATAAACTAGCACATGGAGAAGGAAGCCTGGACTATTGAGCAATGCGAAGAAGTAATTGTCTGAGACATCTTTCTCTCTTTTTCCCTACAAGTGTGTTTTTTTATATTTGGAGAAAGCCACAGCATGTTGTTAAATATGGTGGAGGGTCCTTAATAGTATCACCCGGGAGTCATTAGGTGATGATTGCTTGGTGAGGTCGTATAATAGTTGACAGAATATGAGACCATTTTATGGACCAGGTGCACTCTATAGTGCAAGAAGTGTTCCTGCACTTCACCATGCCTAGATGGCGTGTGGTGGTTTCATGAATACAAGGTTCTCTACAGTCACCATTTCTAAACACTGCTCCTTTATGTGAAGCTCCTATATGGGATGCAAAGTAAATCTTCTTAATTCTGAAAAGAGCTGGAGACGTCTCTTTCTTCGCAGTCCAGGACTTGTCAGCACTTTGAAGAAGAAGAGTGGATCATTTATTTCGATAATTAATTTTAACACATAGTCTCACATGACTAGACATGATCTCATAGCAAGAATGTCCAGTGACATCCGTCAGAAATTCTGGACTAATTGTGGGAAGAAGGACTTTTTAATGTGGGAACAAATGGAGAGAACAAATGAAGACTAAGCTCAAATAGTGCACTCTCTTTCCACCACAAGCCTATAACCTTGGGATGTAAGGTGCTCTGGTTCCACTGCAGCACCCGAAATATGATGCACTGCAATCATTAAATCTAAATCGGACCCTCTCCCATCGACAAATACGTTTCAGCACCTCCCGGTTGAAAATTATACTAATATGCTTTGTTGCATGTGTCAAAAACCAGCCTAATAGAACATGCCGGATTCTACCAGAATATCATTGATTTTTTCAAAAATCTCATTTAAATTATTCATGTAATAACCTACAGTACCACTCTTAGATTTTCTACAGTGCATGTCTCTTAATATTTACTAAAATGCACTCAATATTATTTCCTAACAAATACATTTACAGTATGTTCACCATTTGAGTTCCTTTATCAGCCAGAAGATGTATTTTTATTCATCGCTACTGACCAACAAAAAGCCATCTAAGAAGTTGAAAACTATCAGGTCCTTTAAATATTCTCCAGGGCTGCAGGAGTTTTGTATCCTGTTGTGGGGCTACGAGGTGCAAAAGGTTGGAAAAAATGTAAATATGTAGCCAGAAATTTTTTGAGTACTTTTTTTTTGCAAAATGCAAAATCACAGCAAGAAGCAAAGAAGGTGGTTTTGAATAACAGGCGTCACAATCCCACTTCATATCTGAGACCTCGAGTATCTGCTGATACCAATATCAATCCGATCCGTCTTTTCCCTCTTCAACAACTGATCTGTTAATAACTCATCTATCTGAATCTGAAATGCCTCCCTGCTTCCTCTAGGGGGCGCTGTGTAAGTTATAAAATTTCCACACCCCTATATCCAAAATTGTATTTAAATGTATAAAACAAAGAAACAGTTCTAATCCCTCATTCATTAAGGTTATGACTTGTTCACACAGCGCCGTCCGTCCCCATTTTCGTTTTCACCCCTCAGACTGGAAGCAATTACACGGTGTAACTGTTTCAGTATTTAATGAGGTCTTTTATGAAAGTATTACTGACCTTCACTACTGTAAATGGAGGACTGTGTTTTTTTTTTTTTTACTTTATGCCTCCTATTAGACATGCCAGGTTTTATATGTATGCATGTGTGTGTGTGTGTGTGTGTGTGTGTGTGAATAAGAGTGTGCTTGTGCAGGATTCCATAGGGGCCCATCATGATGGAGGGGGAAGGGGTGGTTTTAACAATTACTGCCGACCTTTAGGTGATATATGTGGCTTCTCTCTCTCTCTCTCTCTCTCTCTCTCTCTAACACACACACACACACACACACACACACACACACACACACATACACACACACACACATGCTCGTTTCATACCAAGTACTGTATACATTAGCAGAGGGCAGAAAGGCCTCTTGGCACGTGTGCAGAACACAAGGAAATGATTTGGACTTTCCTTTTCACACGTCCTGTGTTTTAGTACCTTCATATCTGATATTCTCTGCCATGTCTGAGATCCCATTGATCTGTGGAGACATCCCCACCATAGAAATCCACCAATTTAACAAGAGAGATGGAGGATCAGTAAGACTGGAGATGTTCTAAATGACCATGTACATCTCGACAACAAGCACTTACTGCTCTCAGGGCAAATGTTAAATGATGTTTCTTGGTAGGGGAGTTTATAGTTTGGGTTACTATCTAGCTGATACCCAGCGAACATGAGATTTCTGCTGAACATGCAGGTTATGTTTAGTGCACTAGTCAGTCCAGGATCACACCTGTATGTCCGCATGACGCGCAAATCAGGTTCAGTACTGGGACGTCTGACATCTCTTGGACATTCAGTTTTTGGGTAGGAGAGTTTTTGGACGTCAGTCAATTGACAAAAATGGTCAGAATCAGTTGCAGGATGTTTGCCTGTTGTAGCATAATGCTATTGCTGTCTCTGTGTACTGTCCAAATATTTATTAACAAATATACAAATATTTACAAATACTTTTTCACAAAAAGACCTCTTTCATTCAAGCTTCCTGGGCGATATCTTTCCAACGAAATTTTTCTTAGTAATTATATAAAGCAGATTTGAGTTAACTAGCCAACTTATGCTTAGCTATCTAGCTCCTTTATTTCAGCAAGGTAACCATAGCTTGTGCTGCAAAAGTTAGCTAACGGTGTGTTGGCCGGAGGCTAGTTGCTAACAACTAGGACCCTGTTAGCAAAAAGCAGTCATAGCTTTCATGAATGGCTGCTAATGGTCTACTTGCACTTTTTGTGGCCACATGTCAGATCTCTCTTTTCTAAAAGAAAAGAACATATACAACATGTCTTGTCAGAGGCATTCCTAGGTTCTTGAAACATTCGAGGCTACACATTTGAACCTGTGTGGTGCGTTGAATTTTTGAAGTGGGGTAGTTTTGAGGGGGTATAGTTTCAATTTGTAGACGGGGGGGACGTTGGGGGTTGCTTTGTCTTTGTAATGTGTCGCTACATCACCATGAAAAGCGCAAGGGCAATCATTCAGTGCCTGTTTGAAACGATAGATGACTCGATCTGGAGCTATTTTATTCTGTTTACGGTTTCTGTGATCCAGAGTTATTCATAAAGCCTAGGCCTTAAGACGCCGCTGCCTGAGTCAGCAAACAGCCTGAAACAATATAACATGATCTACAATCAGAACACTATAAGTAATATGCAGTAAATGCTTTTAAGACTTTTATATTTTTCATAATGTGCTTAGTCAACCACACAAGCTAGCAAGTTAGCTTTCTCAATCTCGCTAGCAAGTTTAGCATGTTTTAACTGTCTTAGCCTTTAAGCTATAAGACCTACATCCAATCAAATGCCTTCCCTGCAGAGCTAGAAAACCAGGAATGTATTATTGTGTAAAACTGTCATGGATTCAGAGAAGAAAAAGAGAGCTAATTGGTATTACTTCTACCATTAGAGAAAGTTTAAAGTTGGTCTTTTTCTTGACTGGTTCAACACAGTGTCATCCAGATGAATCCAGACATTTCTGCCACATGGGGAGGCAGATTATAGTCACTGTTCAGCTACGCTACACTGGGTTCAGTAAACGGATGATGTGCAGTGACAGATTTCTCTTAAAAACTCCTCACAATTCATGGTTGTAAACCACAATGCACACACGGTCCAAATGTTGCCAATTTGAAGTCTTTGTTTTTCATTTTTTCTGCAGCCTAATGTAACCTTCCAGCACAAGAATCCCTTTGTTTTTCTTCAATGCATGCTGACTTTCCCCCCGTCAACATGTTGTTTTTGTCTCAAAAAATGTACACATAACTGCACATAACGGCATGTCTGAGGTCCCCAATGAATGGTATCGTGGCATAACTGGACTTCTATGGGACAGTACAAAAAACCCGTGTAAGAATTAATGTTAAAAACCACAGTGTTATTTGCTTGTTTACTCTTATATTTTTATTTTGTAAACAAGTTGATGTTCTCAAAGTGTGCTGCTAAGGCCACAAACATCAAACATCCAGCTATGTGTTTTATTTTAATTGTTTGATTGCAATAATTATACATTATATTGACATTATATTTGTTTGAAAATGCTTGGGACACCCCTGGTCAAATGGTATTTTTAAATAGATTTAATAAATTTAAGGAAAGAAACAAAAACGTGGTGTGTGCATTGGTTTGGTCACACTTGCAGTTTTATTATTATTTTTTGACTCATTAGGCCTTAAAACAAGTCAGATGTGGACAGCTCCAGAGCTTTCAAACCTCTTATTGTGTCATGGCTGATCTAAACAGCTCTATGATCAGAAACTAAAGATCACTGACTCTTATAAAGAATAGGAGGACAATAAAAGATATATAAACATTTCCTGCCGATAATTTTCACCGTCCAAAATACCATTAAGAAATGGAAGTTCAGGAGAACTGATGAAGCCATGATCTGGAAGACCAAGAAAATTCTCCGTAAAATATGCTTGTAGGTGTACAAAGCAAAACCCCAACATCACTGCCAAGGACCTACAGGAGGATTTGCCTGGCATGGAAATCTGGGACTGGCCTATTGTGCAGTGCTGTGGTGCAAACAACATCTACATGGAAGGATCATCAAAGAAACCTCATCTGCCCATTATTATGTAATGCTAAGCCTGAACTCACCATAAAAGTCAGCACCGAAATTAACACAACACTTGGACAAACCAGAGGCAATTTGGCAAATTCTGTGGATGGAGGAAACAAAAAAATTACCGTTTGGCTACAGTCAATGAAATGTGTGAAAAAAGAGAGGTATTTCTTGCCAGCTGTTCAGCATATGGTTGGATCTGTTAAACTGTTGGCTTGTATGGCAGCCAGTGTCTAAGGAAATGGTGTGAGGATAAAGGAAAGAAAAGATTCTACTAAATATCAACAAATTCTGAAGACTGATGTTCCACAGTCAGTGAAGAAAGTCAAGAAGAAAATATGCTGAATAATACAGCAAGACAACGATCTACAACATACATCCAAATCAACCTTGAACTGCTTAAAGAAGTGAAAGATTAACATTTTGAAATTACTTTCACTGTCCCCAAACCTGAATATTACTGGAAATTTGGGAATAGGTCTGGTGGTGGTGGCCTAGGACCAAGGCACTAGCCTCTGGTCCAAGAGGTTATGGGTTCAAATCCTACCTTCAGCAAACCACCACTGGATTCCTGAACAAGACCCTAAACTCCAAGTTGCTCCAGGGAGACTGCCCCCTAGAGTTAGGGAACGAAAGTCGCTTTGGATAGATGATTTATTGCCCCCCCACTGGAACCAGAGTGTGTAACATTAGTGTGTTCTGTGAGAAAAATTATAACACTCTTGATCAAACCATTTCCTAGCATTAAATAACTGCAAATGAACATTCCCAGAGCTACAGAGCCAAAGGTTTACTTTCTTGCTGTTGCAACAGCTGTAATTTATTTGCCAGAACTGTTGCATCAATATTGCTGAATGGATTAAATGTTACTGCATTGCCCCGAACTGAGTCGGGTCCACAGAGCATCATCAAAAGGTCGCCTCTGTTCCAGCCCAGAAGCTAAGCTGTTAAGCACTTCACACTTTAGGGAAACTGCCAACTGTTTAATTGGTGAGAATATTAATAGAATTTCTCAATTTCACATCATTAGGACGTTTGTTTTTAGAACGTCTCTTCTATCTTCTGGCCTGTGTCCACCTTCCTTCAAGCACCTTGGCTTGAGCGATTGTTCTTTTGGCTCCATGTTTGATGTGCAAATCCCTCCTTTCTTCCAGCGCTTCCTGCACTTCTCTCCTTTGTTTTGCTTGCGTAAATGAATAAAGCACGGAAGAAATGGGGGGGGGATTCATGGAGTTCATTGGGAATTAGAGTGTATTGGATATGTGGGTATCTCAGCAGGGTGTACCACCACTGAAGTCACTGGGTAGATGTTACACAAACACACCCTCACGTCTCTTTCTCTTTCTTCCCTGTTTCAAAAATCCATTCCATACCTTGCAGAAAAATACCATCTTGGTCCATACATAAATAATGTAAAAACAACGTGGAAACTGAATCTCAGATCTGACTGAAGTACAGGAAGCAGAAGAACATTTTCTTCTCCAACGTTTAGATTTCAGATCTAGTACTCTGGACAAATGATCTGCTGGGCTGGGCACAGCAATACTGTGGTATTCAGAGAAGTCATAACGTTGATGAGGCCACCTTCATTTCTTCATATTTTGCTTCCAAAGATCCGGACTTTCTTGTATTTTAATGTGTTCTTGAGGATCAGTTCTCCAGGCTTCCTGAAGGACTTCCAAAGACTCTCATTTCCAGTCCAGTCCCTGAACCTGACCAGTTTCAGAG